>JARHVA010006924.1:357500-565000 GCA_037957365.1 Torreya grandis | reverse complement strand
TAGTATTTTTTTGTGAGATTCACTTTGTAATATAGCTCATTATGGCACCATCATGTTCACTATTTGATTGGTATCACATTTTTTTTCATTCATATTAGTAAAATTTTAATATGGCTTGATCTTAAATTTTCATTTATTGGATGAGGCTAATGTAGTGGCCCCAAATTTTACTAGCTTGTTTAATGCAAGGACTTTCATTTCTAGATCATGCTCAGGGTCACCCAGTTGTTTCTCATAATTCAAAAATTTTAGTACCACATAGTGCGGTGTCAAGGGATGACATGATATCTCTAATGCAAGAGGGTTATGCAAGACATATTTTGAATCAAGAACATAATATGGATTCCTTTTAGGTGTTTTCTCAATGAGATTTTTTTTTCTTCTAATGCTTTAATCATTTGTGATGAGGATTGTGAAAAATCCCCACCTTGGTTATTTTCCTTGATTTAAATTTTTTTGTCTCAAATAAAAATCTTAAGATCTAAATACATCTATAAAAGGATTCAACTCTAGTATATAAATTATAATATATGGGTTGGGGATTATTCTTGGAAGCCACTAGATTTAGAGGATTCTAGAGAGGAGGGGTGAGAATAGAGAGGATTCTACAATTAGATAGCTATAGAATCCTCTTAGGGACTAATTAGGATTAGGTGGGGGATTAGGTAGGGGATTAGATAGGGATTAGGTGGATGATTAGGGACTAGGGGTGTAGAGAGCTTAGGAATAGGCTAGTATAGGTGGGTAGGTAAGCCATGGAAATTTCAAATGATATTATAATAGATAAGTGGGGATTAGTATAAGATAATGGGGATTTATGATATTAATTTATTGATTGGTGGGGATAGATAAGATTAGTAGATGAAAAATAATGAAGGGGGACATTAAATAAATAATTACAAAGAGGTGATAAATTATCCAGATGAAAGGGGATAAATTAGATAAGCATAATTAGTGTTAATTAATAATAATATTAGTGAAGTTAAATGGAGCAAGAAAATTTTAAGATGCATACATATTAGTATGTACCATTTAATGGTCAAAATTCCCTTGAAAATCTTTCTAAGAGATATAATTAAATCTTCTATTCCAATAGAACTATAATTTATATAGTCTTAATAAATGAAGTTTTTGTGATACTTATATTAAAATATTTTTTCAAGTGGAATAAATTTTCTTGGATTACTGAGTTCCCTATTTAAATTTAATTACTTTTACATGGATGTGATTTGGCGAAATATTTTTGACCCCAATATAGGGCTTCAAAGTTAAAGTACTCAATGTGTTGTTGGCTGAAATGTTTAACCTTGACATTACATTAAGATATCACACGACTTGTTGTCATAAATGAAAATTTAATGTTTATATATTGGTATGGTGTAGACTAATTATGCCCTCACAAAATCCTATCCCAAGTTTAGGTCTTTGAGTTACTAGGTACAATTTTGCATCACTTATTTTAATTACCATTTTAGGGTCAAATTCATCTCCAAATATTAGTTTGTTAATTCAAGAAAGGCAACTCAATCTCATAGGTATTTGAATTAGTGAATTAAATTATCTCAAAGGTATTCTATGTGGGCTAAAATTTAAAGAGTCAAATATCTATTAGAAAATTTAATCATGTAATTTAATGAATAAATATGAATAATTTTTTTTAATTAGAATAATTAAAATAAACAATAAAAAATTTAAAATATTTTTATATTAAAATACTATCTAATTATATTATTTATTATTATTTATGTTTAAATATTTAAATATTTTTATTAAATAATATACATTGTTTAAATGTTTAATATATATATATATATTTTAAATAATTTTATATTTTACAAATTTTTATATAAAATTTTAAATTAGTATAGAAGTCAAAATTCTTGTGCACTTCAAAATTAGGGTTAAGTTTATATTTTCCTCTTTCTATTATTTTATCTCATGTTTTCTCTCTCTTTTGAAGGTTAAAAAACATTATTTTATTGACTATTAAGTTAACTGTGGAATTAGTGGTGGAAGCATGGACCCCATATTACACTATCATTTTTGTAGGTGTGATGTTAGTGGTGGAAGCATTGACCCCATTTTTTATTGTCATTTATGTAGGTGCTTCTTGTCATGTATTTAATCTATGTAATGTATTGTTTTACTGTATCTAAAATGTGTGATTTGTTTGGCTTGACATGAACCTTTTATTCATTGTTTATTAGTTTAAGTTATTAAATCATTGAGATTCAAATAAACCTATATTTTTGTTATTAAATGTTTGAGATAATGAAATGGCATAGATTAGGATTATTTACCACTTGTATTCAATAGGGAACCAAATGGTGACTATGAGGTAAAAGCATACATTTTTTATTAAATGTAAGAAAATAATTAAATGGCTAAGATAATGAAATGGTAGAGATTGAGATTGTTTAGGCTTACTTGTATCTAGTAGGGACCCAAATGATTAATGTAAGGGGAAAATATACATTATTATTAAGTATAAGCAAATAATGAAATAACAGAGATTAGAATTATTTAGGGATTACTTGTATTCAATAGGGACCCAAATGGTGAATGTGAGAGGAAAATAGACATTTTTTATTAACTGTAAGCAAATAATGAAATGGGAGATAATGAAATGATGGATATTAGAATTGTTTAGTGATTACTTGTATTCAACAGGGACCTAAATGGTGAATGTGAGGGGAAAGTAGATATTTTTTATTAATTGTAAGAAAATAATGAAATGGTTAAGATAATTAAATAGCATAGATAAGGATTGTTTAGTACTTACTTGTATTTAATAGGGACCCAAATGGTGAATGTGAGGGGAACTTAGACATTTTTATTAATTGTAAGAAAATAATCATAGTAAAAAAGTGTCATGATGCAAGAGGGTTTCAATGGTTCCACCATATCTATGTTGTCACATCGTTCATCTATTGCCTCTATTTGGGATACTATGAATTGTTTCTATTTTAGATTGAGTTTAAAAGTCATTTTTTGTCCTGTTATTATTATTTGAGTTGAATTGTTTCTATTTTAGACTGAGTTGAAAATTCATTTTTTGGGGTGGCAAACGTTTCCCTCATGCTATGTCATAAAATTTAATGAATGAATGATTGAATAACACCTAGAATTATTATTTGGGTGGTGAAATTTTCCCTCATGCTTCAATATTTTTGGGTAGAGGTATCCCATGCATCATTATATATTAAAAAATTACTTAATAAATATATGCATCTATTATATAAGAGCAGCTATTGTTTAAGGAGAAGTTTTTGAGGGGTGGGAAGCAATAGGGGGTTGAATATTTGTATGGCTACTCCTCTTTTTTTTTTTCTATTTTATCCTTTTAGTAAATTAATTTTTTTAATTCTTAATTAAATAAAGGGTCTGAGTATAGTAAATTAGTAAATAAATATGCTTTGATTAACCTACTAATTTATGGAAATATATAGTATTTTAACTTTTTTTAAATATAACAATAGGAAAGAAGAATATTCAACCTAGTTTATTTTTGACTATTATGGACTAATGTGAAGTCTAATACTCAAGGATCAAGACTAGGAAACAAGCTATAATAGGTTTGTAAAATTTGTTTCTAAGTTGGATAATAGTGCCATAAAGTGGACACCCTATTATCTAGTGTTATAGTCCTTCTCAATTCTAGTTTTCTGAGGGTAAGAGATTTTTGGGTTCTATTCAGAATGTCTATATTATCCTATCACTAAAATTTTAGGGTATGGTACTTTATAGAGTTCATTGTGTGCCTATTTCAATCTTTGATCCTCTTAGGATCTCCTCATACTTGAACTTGAATGCAAACTTGGGAAAAGAGAGTGGGGGGGTTAGTGTGTAAAATATATGTTGGATGCACTTCAAACCTTATTTGTGGACACACTCTTTACATACCAATACATCAAAGAGGGATCAAGCTAATGCAGTTCTCCCATTGAAGTGATTTGTGAGAATATTATGTGATGTATTCAACTAGATGCAAAATTATATGTACTTTACATAACTAGGGACTAGTTTGAATGCTTGAATGAGCTTGGAATAGTACTAGAAGGCTATATGTAGATAATAGGGAAGATTTCTTAAGTGTAATTACTTGTATGCTTGCTTCTTTCCTATGAATGAGTGCCAATCCTTCTAAATTGACAATGAATGGAAATTTATATAGAAACTAATGTTCACGGATTATATGAGCCTGTATTAGGTTGATAGGGGAAAAAATAAGAATTATAGAAAATCTAACCATTTGAGGCTAAGGTGGATTTGGACAATAGCACCAAAAATAAGACACTCTAGGTTTTGGCACTAGTGTCTAACTTTGGCACTAATGTCCTAGAAGGATGAGACTTAGGGGGATGAATATAGGTTTGAGAAGGTTGTATGGGTCTTAGAAAGATAATTCTAGGAAGATATGGATGACTGAGAATTAGTGAAAACCTAGCTGAGAAGGCTTGTGTGAGCAAGAGAGAGGACCTATAGTTTAGTTGTTATTATTCATGCCTAAGTCATCTAATTTCAAATTTTATATGACTAAATTCCCCACCCCCCATTTATTATAGTGATGAAACAAAGTGAAATACTATAATGAACAAAAAAATAAAAGCATACCTAAACTTACCTATTAAGGGAGAAGCTCATAAGCTTGTGTGATGTTGGATGTACGTAGAAAGAGTACTATGTAAAGTGCGAATCTAAAAATCAAAACATAGAGTAGAATAGTTCTTACTAGATATGATATATCTAAAATAATAACATAAATTTTTTGAATAAGGATAGACAAAGGAATGAATACATCTCATCAGGTACATGAAACAATACCAAACCTATTGTGATGCTGAGTAAGGTTGAGTAATGTTGGATGTGTTGAGTGATACTATACCAAAATTTATATCATGAATGTAACTAAGTGATAAATACCTCAAAAAGTGGCTCAATAATGCAAAGGCTATCCCTTTGGCTCCATCATCACCCACTAAGTAAATCTAGATAATCTTGCATGTGATAATAGATGTTTGGACTATGTGTCTAATTCTTTTGAATAGGTGGCTCAATAATATAAAGGCTAGCTAGACCTTTGGCTCCATTGTTTCCCTATGATGTGAAGCTCATGAATTAATATTGGTACAGAATAGATATCATATGTGATGGATCCTAAATCATATGAATGTATTATGATCTGATAATGTGGCATGGATAGCCTAAATGTATGTTAGAAACTAGGCCACTCTTAGCCATTTAAAAAGATGGAGGTTAGGCTTGTATGAAAGCCAATCTAAAAATGGTGTACTAGGCTTATACGAAATCCAACTGAAGAACTCAGGTAGTCAACAAGATAAAATTTTAAGAAATTTTAACTTGAATGTGATGCAAATCACTTGAAAATGGAGTAAGGCACACAACTACTGAGAATTCTTGGAATAAAATGAACTCAGAAATTATAGAGAAGATCAATGTGTCATGCACATTGCCCCCAATTACCGATGTTTAGAACATGGATTTTTATCTAGAATTTATACAAAATACCTAATATAAAATAGAAGTGAGAATTATCATATTTCACATGATAACCCCCTATATTTGATAAAACTATATTTGAAACTATTAAATTTAACTGATCTAGAAGTGCAAAAACTATCCTTGAACTAATCTTTTTTGCCTATTTTTGGAAACCCTGAGAATTTTGCTACCTAGATAGAAGCGTTTAAATATGGACACCCCTATTTTTGGTGCTAATTTATATTTTTTATGTTATTATCTTATGTGAAATCTGACTATTGATATGAAATTGTGACTATTTTAGAATATTGGTTTGATAGGTTTTGACCTCTAAATTTTGTGCTGAGTGTTATGAATGTTGCTATTTTGACTGTTAGGAGCTTTGGTATCGATGAAAACCCCCTATTTGATTCTAAGTCTTTTGATGGTAGGAATTATGAACCTATGATGACTTCCCTTAGAAGAAAAAGAGTCTTATAAGTATGTTAATTTATATAGATATATCATTGATATTTTGACAAGATGTTTTTTAGATATAACAATGTTTGTATTTGATATATTATTAGATCAATAGGGGTATGAATAGATAGATATAATTATGTATAATCATGTGCATGATAATGAACTACATTTTTAAAATTTGGCTATTAGTTGGAGGGATGGAGCATGATTTCCATCATGGCATCTAAGAAAGTAAGGTAAATACATGATATGGATCATGACATTGCACACATTTGAAGATGAAAATAAGCATGCAAATGAAGAAGCACACAAGAGAGTGTCTAATGAGATATAAAAAATAAGGGACATGGGCACATGTCACTTAAAATGTAAGACAAGAAATAAATGCATGTTCAAATGCCACATACACCTATAAGTGAAGAAAATTATGTTGGCATAAGGGCCATAAACACATGGAAGAGTATAAACAAAGGACATTAGCAAACTTCCTAAGGTATACAAATGAAAAAGAATCATAGGACATTGGTAAATTTCATAAGGCACAAGTAGAAGGCAAGATGGAATTTAAAATGTAATCATACAAGCTACACTAAGCAAGTAGAGAAAGTATGTAATAACTCGAAAGAGACAATCACATATAACTAATCAAAGCAAATGTGAAAGTATGAAAAAAAATTGTATTAAAATATTAGGTACATGATAAGAAATACATAAGTACTAGATACTAGTGAGATGTTGATATAGTATTCTATGTAAGATATAAAGTAATGTACATCATCATGATAATGGTTGACCATTTTTTGCCCAATAGGCCAAAAAATCAGCCCCCTTCTATCCCTGCTATTCTAGGCCATTTCATTTTTCAATTTTGCATGAATTTGTTCATTTCTACAATCTCTACAGAATTTCTACAAACTCTGTAGGTCTAAATCTATAGACTCTGTAGGTTTTGTATTTCTACGGACTCTGCAGGTTAGTCTTTGGTGCATGGAGAATCAGTTTCAGAGAGAGTGTTGGGTTTTACAAGGCTTCTTCGGGCTCTAGTCTGAAGAAAATCACAAGAAAAGTTGGCATGGTTGAACCATTGAACCAATTCAAGGCCTTGGTTCAATGTTTAAGTTCATCACTTCATTTTCAGGCCTTGGTTCAATGTTTAAGTCCATTGAGCTTTGTTTCATCACTCAAGTTAAATGCTTCAAACATTTAGTCAACAAAGTTCAGCAGGTTTGATGCGCAACATTGAACCGTTAAACTTGTTCAACCACTTAGTTCAACACTTTAGCTTGGTTCATCAGAAAAGTTTAATGTGCTACTTCAACCATTGGTTCAATCATATGGTTCAATCAGGCTTAGTTCAAACATAGGGTCCATCACTCGATTTAATTTAGTTGGTTCAATGTACTTAATTCACTCAATTGGTTTGATGTCTGGTTCAATCAGTTCAAATGCAATCGACAGGCTCATTAGCACGTAGATTTAAACTATTAAATTGGTTTTACCAATTGGCTCACTTGGCAGGTTTAAAGTGTTGGTTCAATCGGATGGTTCAATCATTTAGTTCACTCAGTTAGTTTAGCAGCTTCAAGTTCATCGGCCTTAGTTCACTTGGCATTGGCATGCAACATTAAACCATTGAACTGGTTCAATAGATTGGTTCAATGCTTAATTTTAACACTTTAGTTAAAATTATTTGGTTTAATAGACATTTCAACAAGGAGGCTCAATGAATTAGTTGAAAGGCTTGTTTAAATGGGCTCAGCATGCAGTGGTTGAACCATTGAACCAATTGAATCGTTGAACCAATTTTGGTTTAATGGGTCAGTTCAATAGCTTGGTTCAAGGGTGTACCTCATAGCTAAAGGGTAGTTCAAGGTTTAAAAGCCCTTGCAAAAGGTATTTCAAGACCAAGAGCCCTTGCGGAGGGTATTTCAAGTCTAAAATCCCTTGTAGAGGGTAGTTAGAGTTTCAAAGAGCCTGATAGAAAAGGACAAAGTAGCCAATTCCCATAGACTTTTTGTCCATGGGAAAAAGCCTAAAATAGAAAACCTATGGGGAAAAAGCTTGAAACAAAAGACCTAATGAATTTTTCTAAGGACAGTGACGTCTTGAAAGCCATCAAATTTAAGCAAATGAACTAGCCGTTGTGTGATGGCCGTGTGAATGTCAATTTTAATGCAGTGAAGTAGCCATTTATTTTGAACTGTAAAGAGCACAAAATCATGAAAAGAGCCCAAGGAATGTAGTGACCTACCAAAAGATCAACCATGAGGGATGAAAGAGAATAAATGACAAAATGTCTAAGTGGCAACGGGAAGGTGAGTTATTGTAGATGAGCGGTGTGACCTATTTTTCTATAGTTGGCATTGATGGGGGACAAACTGTAGTCTATTTGTAGGGAAGAGGCATTGCCATGCCCTTGCATTAATGTTTGAATCCCAAAGTCAATTTTTGTGATTGTACACCATGGTTCTAGCAAGCCTTTTTTGAAATATGACATTAGTATCAGTGATCTTCCTCTTCTCTATGTGTTTGGCATGCATGGGCCACTTGCAGAAAGAGCACCAAAATCTTTCCTAGGAAGGGCCAAGTTACTCTTCCTTTTTCTATAAATTGTAAACTTCTCTTTTGAGAAAGGATCTGCTCTCAGTCTTAAGGCAAAACTCTGGCAAAAAATCTCTTAGGCTTGTAAGGTAGAGCTCTACTAGAATTTTTACCTTGAATCAAAACTTAGCTATTTTTACCTTCATTCTAAGTTTTGCATCTTTAGTATGTATATATGCCTTGATTCTGTGTTAAGTCATTTTCTTAAATGCTTTTGCAAAATGATTTCAACATGTTTGGTGCATTTTTGATTTTCCTTTTATAGGTCTATCAGAAGTGTCCCTAGAAGAGTGTAGGTGAAGTGGATAGGCTATTGCAGTGTGTCTCAGAACACTTTTAGTGGTTATTTCCTCCCTGTATCTCCACAAACCCCTAACCCATTGATGTAGAAGGTTTTATCACTTTAGATGAAGTGTATAGGCACTCCTTTTTGGTGAACAGTGTATGTTCAGGCTAGGTGGGTCACATTTTCTAGTGTATCACCTTTTACTTTTTTAGGCTTAGGTTCTATTTTCAACATCTCTCTCTCTATTTTCATCCCCACCTTTTTTTTACATTTTATTTGTTAGTAGTAGGAGAAAATAGGGCCTAAATGATACATTAGAGGGAGCTATCCCTCATCTAGATACTCTCCCCTCTAGCTTCGTTGGTCCCACAGTTGAGAGGGGAGTTTCCATTGTTGCATGAAGAAGGCAGGAGCTCAGCCTCTTGCCAAGGGTGAAATCTTCTGCATCAACAATTTTTGGCACACCTAGTGGGACCAACTAAGACAAGTTGTATCTAAAGAGTTGAAGAATTTTTGGTGTGTTCTTCAATTGACCAAACTTTGGAGGCTTTTGCATCAACACCAATGGCAACTCCAAGTTGAATCAGCTGGTTAAGTAGCCTGGTGACATCAGAAATCACTTTTGTATGTATAATCCCTTTACATAAAATCATGGGCCTTGTATTCCTTCATATTACCATGATCAAGCTCAAAACATTCATGTAATCCTCTCAAGCAGCCCTCCTAGTTGCCCTTTAACCAAAAGGGCATATTCCAATTTTGAGATCTTTCACCATGATGGAAACCTCCTGACCTAGGGGGAAATAGTGGAATCATGGGGCAAGAAAGAGGAGAAGAAAGGTTTTGCTCAAAACCTTAGAAAAGATAAAGCTGCTCCTACCCATGATTCCTATGATCTCCAAAAAAGGCTCTTCCAAGAAGATCTATCTAGGAGAATTATAGAGTTGGAATCCAGAGAGAGATTCCTCAGCCAGTGTGTGATGGATAGTTTAGACCCAATGGGACATTCCATGTCTGAACACACCCCAATTACACATTTCCAAGAGATATATCAAGCTACACTTGATATTGATGAATTGTTGGCTAAGTGGAAGGAGGAGAATCATTTGATTCTAGCTCAAGGACTGCCTCCTCTTCCGCATGGTTTTCCCACTTCACCCCTTCTCAAGGAAGAACCTGTTCTATAGGAGGTGAGTGAGGAGTAGAATATCCAAGCTACATTTTCCCAAGGGGCTATCATGAGCGATAATGAAGGCAAAATCAACATGGAGGCTCCCTGTGAAGACATCATCAGTAATGGAGAAGATGTAGGTCTTGCATACATGTAGATGTTCCAGCAATATGAAGAGGAATATAAGCATGGTAAGCTCTCTTCTCCTTTGTTTGATGAAATTCCTTGTTGCTTTGATGAGGAGGATGACTACACTGAGGCTCCTAAGTTGGAGGAGGATCAGGAGAATACCTTTGAACATTTAGAGGTCCTGATCTTTGAGGAGGAAAAGGAGAGGTCTATCTTCCTAGAGGAAGGCCTTGAAGAAGAAATCTTCGAACAAAGAGGTGATGTTCTATGGGATGAGCAATCATTTTGTGAGTCCATTTTAGACATCACCACAGTCAACCTTCTTCAAGAAGGCTAAAAGAAGTAGAGGATGAGTCTGACAGAGTCTATAATGAAGTAAAAGGAAATGGGTCAGACCATGATGCACTGCAAGGGAGTTATACATGTCAAAGGGCTAACAATGATAAGCCAATAGCCACTGATTTCTTGGTGAAGAGCACCAGTATGATGGACCAGCATTCAAAAAGCTTCTAGGAACAAGTAGAGTACACATATGTTGGAAGCATGTTTGAATCTGATCCACTTGGATACTAGCCAATATAGGTGATAGGCAAGAAGAATAGGTCACCAAATCTCCTTTTCATTCAGCTACTTACCTGGCACCATAAGTCTTCTTGCCAGAAAGGGGAATTATGAAGTTTTCCCTTTGATTCAGGAGGGAGGCAAACATTCCTAGTTAGCTGTATATAGTAGTTTGCTTTCAGTTTCTTTTCCTACTTTCCCTAAGTGCAATTTGCACAAGTAGTGTTTTTAGCCTTGTGTGTTTCCCTTTGTGTGTGGGGTAAAAGGCTTCATGTTTTTTTCTTGGATCTTTGGGGCTATTGCTGATCTTTATTCAAGCTGCATTTGACCCCATGTCTAATGGACTAGACTACAAGGCAACTAGTCTTTAAGTATAGCAGGCATGCTTCCCCTGGGAGTCACCAATTTGTTGACCATTTTTTTCCCAATAGGCCAAAAAATTGGTCCCCTTCTATCCTTGCTATTATAGGCCATTTCATTCTTCAATTTTGCATGAATTTGTTCATTTCTATGAACTCTATAGAATTTCTATCAACTCTATAGGTCTAAATCTATGGAATCTATACGTTTTGGACTTCTATGGAATTTACAGGTTAGTCTTTGGCTCATGGAGAATCAGTTCCAGAGAGAGTACTAGGTTTTACAAGGCTTCTTCAGGCTTTGGTCTAAAGAAAATCAAAAGAAAAGTTGGCATGGTTGAACCATTGAACTAGTTCAAAGCCTTGGTTTAAATTTTAAGTTCATCCCTTCATTTTTAGGCCTTGGTTAAATGTTTAAGTCCATCAAGCTTTGTTTCATCACTCAAGTTCAATGCTTCAGATAGTTAGTCAGCAAAGTTTAGCGGGCTCGGTGCGTAGTGTTGAACCATTAAACCGGTTCAACCACTTAGTTCAATGCTTTGGCTTGGTTCATCGGTAAAGTTTAACGCACTGGTTCAACCATTGGTTTAATCATATAGTTCAATTGGGCTTAGTTCAAATGCAGGGTCCATAGCTCAGTTCAATTTAGTTGGTTCAATGCATTGGTTCAATGCACTTGGTTCACTAAATTGGTTCGACACCTGGTTCAATTAGTTCAAATACAATTAGTGGGTTCATTGGTGAAAAAAATTGAACCATTAAACTAGTTTAACCAATTGGTTCATTTGGTAGGTTTAAAGTGTTGGTTCAATCAGATGGTTCAATCATTTGGTTCACTCAGTTGGTTCAGCAGCTTCAAGTTCATTGGCCTTAGTTCACTTGGCACCGACACACAGTGTTGAACCGTTGAACCAGTTCAATGGATTGGTTCAAATCTTAAGTACAATGCTTTGGATTAAATGCTTTGGTTCAATAGATGATTTAACAAGGAGGTTCAATGAATTGATTTAAAGGCTTGGTTTAACGGGCTCGGTGTGCAGTGGTTGAACCAATTGAATCGTTGAACCAATTTTGGTTCAATGGGTTGGTTCAATGGCTTGGTTCAAGGGTGTGCCCCATAGCTGAAGGGAATTTCAAGGTTCAAAAGCCCTTGCAGAGGGTATTTCAAGACTAGGAGCCCTTATGGAGGATATTTCAAGTCCAAAAGCCCTTGCAGAGGGCAGTTAGAGTTTTAAAGAGCCTGACAAAAAAGGACAAAGTGGCAAATTCTTGTGGACTTTTTATCCATGGGAAAAAGCTCAAAACAAAAAACTTGTGGGGAAAAAGCCCAAAACAAAAGACCTGATGACTTTTGCCAAGGATGGTGATGTCTTGAAAGCCATCAAATTTAAGCAGATGAACTAGCCATTGGGTGATGACCGTGTGAACGTCAATTTTAACACAGTGAAGTAGCCATTTGTTTTGAACTATAAAGAGCACCGAATCATGAAAATATCCCAAAAAATGCAGTGACCCACTAGAAGATCACCCATGAGGGCTGAAAGAGTAGAAATGACAAAATGTCCAAGTGGCAAAGGGAAGGTGAGTTATTGCAGATGACTGGCATGACCTATATTTTTGTAGTTGGCATTAATGGGGGGACAAACTACAGTTTGTTTCTAGGGAAGTGGTGTGGCCATGCCTTGCATTAATGTTTGAATGCCAAAGTCAATTTTGGCAATTGTATAGCATGGTTTTAGCAGGCCTTTTCTGAAAGATGACATTAGTAGCAGTGATCTTCCTCTTCCTGATGTGTTTAGTGTGCATGGGCTAATTGAAGAAAAGAGTGCCAAAATCTTTCCCAGAAAGGGCCAAGTTGCTCTTCCTCTTTCTATAAATTGTAAAATTCTCTTTTGAGAAAGGATCCACTCTCAGTCTTAAGGCAAAACTCTACCCAAAAATCTCTCAGGCTTGTAAGGCAGAGTTCTGCCAGAATTTTTACCTTGAATTAGAACTTAGCTATTTTTACCTCCATTATGAGTTTTGCATCTTTAGTATGTGTCTATGCCTTGATTCTATGTTAAGTAATTTTCTTAAATGCTTTTGTAGAATGATTTTAGCATGTCTAGTGCATTTTTGAGTTTCCTTTTATAGGTCTGTCAGAAGTGTCCCTAGAGGAGTGTAGGTGAAGTGGATAGGCTGCTGCAGTGTGTCTTAGAATGCCTCTAGTGGTTATTTCCTCCCTATATCTCCACAGACCCCTAACCCACTAATGCAAAAGGTTTTCTCACTTCAGATGAAGTGTATAGGTGCTCCTTTTTGGTGAATAGTGTATGTTTGAGTTGGGTGGGTCACATTTTCTGGTGTATCACCTTTTACTTTTTTAGGGTTAGGTTCTATTTTCAACATCTCTATCTCTCTTTTCATCTCCCCCCTTTTTTTTACATTTTATTTGTCAATAGTAGGAGAAACTAGGGCCTGAATGATACATCAAAGGGAGCTAGCCCTCATCTAGAGACTCTCCCTTCCAGCTTTGTCAGTCCCACAGGTGAGAGGGGAGTTTCCATTATTGTGTGAAGAAGGAAGGAGCTCAGCCTCTTGCCAAGGGTGCAATCTTCTATGTCAATAATAACTCAAAGTGTGTGGTGTAGAAAAGACATAACCTGGATGGTGTAGTCATGTAGAAGATGCCCCCAATGGGTGTGTATAACAATGTATGTCTCAAATGTAAAAGTAATAATGCCCCCCCTATAATGCAACATAACCAAGAAGTTGGTAGGATCAAAATCAATAATTTGGAGAAGCAAATGAGTGATATTCCAATTAAACTTAAGGATTATGAGAATAATCTGAGAAGGCTCATCAAGGAAAGTAGGATGAAAATGGAGGAGGTTACTTCTAGCATATGTGTGGCAGTAGCTAACCTTGGAAAATGAGCTAATGAAGAAATAAAATCTCTGGAGGGGCCAAGTAAGAGGACCAGGCAAAGCTCGAGGAAGAAAGCCCAGCAAGAAGCTGCTACTTCGGCTGCAATATCCATATAGGATACAACAATGGTTGGAAATGAGACTGTGAAGATGATCTTGGAATTAGAAGACTAAGGTCCTCTTTGTTGTTATTGTTTTTGTTTTTGTCCTTTCTGTTGGATGTTTTAACTGGTTCTGAAACTTTGATCTTTGTTTTATAAACTTATTTTGAGTTTCCAAGTCTCTATAAAACCTGTGATCTTTCTTATGGTTTTGGTCAGTGGTTTCAGGTCCCTGTAAAACCTGATTTTGTTACTATTTTATAGTATGTTTTAGGATTGTTATTCCTGTTGGGTGTTATCGTATCATCTTTCTATCTTTGTTACAGGGTTTCAGGGTCCCTTCAAAACTTGCTTTTACCTTAATCTAAAAAATAATGCCCCCTCTATGGTAAAATAAAGCAATCAAGTAGTTGTATGTCATTTCACACACTCAAATAAGATCAAGTGAAGCATGGTAATGTAGAAAATTGACATACAATACCATGAAATAATAAATGTAAGTTCTAGAATGATAGTAGTAATGTAAATCTCGGATGATGCATCTAATTAAAATTTGTTTTTGGTATTTTTGATATTTTTGAATTTTTGAAGATATTTGAACTATGTACAATCAATCAGGAGAGACTATATACAATAAATTAAAAAGGAACTATGTATAATCAAGAAAAAGGAAGCTATATATAAATAATATTGTGAATAAATGATATTAATCGATGAGTCTCATGGGAGACTCCCTATCATGTTGTCTTGTATCAAGAAGAAGGATCATGCATGATAATGAAGCATGATGGAAATGCTGAGACTGTGGCTCTAAAACTGGTATGTGTTTTAAATTCTTTGAAATATCTATAATGAAAACCAATGGTGGGGTCCCTCTATAACTTTGAGAAGTAGATGCAAATATAGGGCTCTTAGGGACCCATTTGGTGGTAAGAGAAGATCTCCAAACATGTGCTCTATGTGTAGACATATGATGTCTCAATGAAACTACTCTGGGTGTGAATACTATAACTAGAAGCTATTTATAATCTTGAAGCTATGTAGGTGTATGAACTCTCTATACTAGAAATGAAGGTGTCAATTATGGTTGAATCTAGACTGGAGGAAGAGCTATAATAGGTAAAGGAACTGAAACTAGATCAAAAGGGGTGCTAATCTAAGTGACAAAGCTATAATCATGGGTGTAATCAACCTACCTATCTTCATAAACTTGGGTGATAACATGTACCAAATAATCTAATTTAGGCATAGAGCTAGTAGTTAGTGTGGGATAAAATTTAGATGTACCAAGTTTGAAGGGAGGAGGGATATATATAACCACTAGTGTTTGTTTATGTCTAGTAGTGATAGGGAGATACTTAAAAGTGACCAAAGAGTTAGATAAATCTAAGTAGAAACCATGTATAGCAATATGATTAGAAAGAACATTCCACATGCGAGATAAAAAACAAGGGACAAAGAATATGGAATTTTTTATTGATGCATAAATAATTTTGACTTGAATCATGACATTTCTAATGTGTTTAGCATGTTAAACTTGAAAAAAATGCATCATGAAAGATAAAAAGTAAAGGGTTGAGAGCATGGATTTTTACATAAAGGCATATAAACTTTTGATAGGTGACATGACATTTTGAATGCTTTTAGCATGATAAACTTGAACAATTTTCCATATGAGGAATAGAGAGCAAAGGATATAAGGATAGAGAAAATGAATGTTTGAATAAACCCATATACACTTTTGATATGTGACATGACATTTTGAATGCTTTTAGCATGATAAACTTGACATTTTGATATGTGACATGGAATCTTGTGCATGTTTTGCAATGAATTTTGTAATATCATCCCTTAGTATTGAAATTAAGCATGAAATGCATAGAATGAAACTTTGTACTAGCATATGATAGACTTCATCATTCATGTACATGATAGGGCCCATTATGGTTTCGTTGTTATTTGTAAGAAATGTAAGAAAAGTTTGTAAATAAATGAGCATCATTTTTTCAATGTGACTATGGATGTAAGGTGATAAATCAAGAAGCCAAATAGGAGCTAGTATATGCAACTAAGGATTTTTCATTAATATTTGTACCAAATACTATGAATTTCTATAATTTAGATTGAATTTATGAGGTAAGTATGCAAGATAAAATTTATAAATTATTTAAAAGTAATTGATTTATTGGGACATAGTAGGTGCAACTAGGGCTTTGAGAAAAATAAAAAATTTGAACTTACTATTAATTCTGTAAATTTGAAATGATTTTATGATTTAGATATTCAACTAAAAATATAGAAAATGATTGGAAAATGCTTGAAAATTAAATGGGAACTAGTTGTTGCAACTAGGAATTGAAAAGAAAAATTTTCAAAATTAGTATAATAATTTTAAAAAATTTATATGAATTTTTAGAATTTATCTTAAAATTTTTATGAAAAATCAAAAAATATTTCCAAATTTAGCAATATATTTTTCCTAGTGGTTTGAAAGTGTTTATATGCAAATAGGACCTAGTATGTTGAAACTAAGGTTTTGGTGAATTTATTAATTATATTTCAATTAATTTGTAGTTTTTTTATTTTTAATATTAGGATAAATCAAAAAAATATTTTAAAAAATAAAAAATAATTACCCTAGGGTTTTTAGGGTTTGTGTGCAGAAATTCAAAGTAAGTTGGGTTCACCAAATGTTTTATCCTTTTAGGAAATTAACTGGTTTAATTCCTAATTAAATAAAGGGTTTGAGTATAGTAAATTAATAAATAAATATGCTTTGATTAACATACTAATTTGTGTAAATAGATAGTATTTTACCTTTTTCTAAATATAGCAATAAGAAAGAGAATTGTTCAACCTAGCTTATTTGCAACTATTCTAAACTAAGACAAAGTCTGATATTGGAGGATAAAAACTAGGAAATAGGCTATAGCATGCCTATAAACTTGGTTTCTAATCTACATAGTAACACTATAAAGTAGACACGCTACTATCTAGTTTTATGGTCCTTCTCTAGTGCTAGTGTCTTGAGGGTAAGTGCTTTCTGGGTTCTATTTAGAATGTCTATATTACCCTATTATTCAAATGTTAGGGTTTGGGAGCCCATATATCTCCTTGTGTGCCTATTTCAATATTTGATCCTCTTAGGAGCTCTTGGTACTTGAACTTGAATGCAAACTTGGGAAAAGAGGGAGGGTTAGTGTGTAAAAGATATGTTGGATGTACTTCACACCTCATGTGTGGGAATGATACCTACATACCAATACTTTGAAGAGGTATCAAGATAATTTAATTCTCCCATTGAAGTGATTAGTGAAAATATTGTGTGATGTATACAAATATATGCAAAACTAGATGTACTTTAGATGACTAGGGACTAGTTTGAATGCTTGAATGAGCTTGGAATAGTCTTGGAAGGTTGTATGCAGAGAATAGGGAAGAGTTTTTAAGTGTAATTTCTTGTATGCATGATTGTTTATTGTGAATGAGTGTCAAACCTTTTAAATGTATAATAAATGTCATTTTATATGGAAACTAATGTTCATGGGTTAGATAAGATTGTATTAAGCTGATAGGGGAAAAGATAAGGATTCAAGAAAATCTGTCTGTTTGAGGCTAAAATGGATTTGGACAATAGCACAAGAAACAAGACACCATAGGTTTTGGCACTAGTGTCCAAATTTGATGCTAATGTCCTATAAGGATGAGACCTGGGGCGATGGATATTTGTCTAAGAAGGTTGCTTGGGTCTCAAAAATCTAAGTCTAGGAAGCTATGGATTATTGGGAATAAATGAAAAATAATTGAGAAGGGTTGTGTGAGAAAGAGAGAAGACATATAGGTTAAGTGCTATTAGCCATGCCTAAGTTATCCAATTTCACATTTTATATGACTATAGTTACTAGATATCAAATGCATCAAATCATTTTTTTATTTTTTTCAAATAAATTTTCTTAGTAAAATGCTCCTAATTTCTCTCATTAACATGTATTACACATAATTTTTGTAGTCTTTGGAGCTCATATAGATATCTTTGTATTATTCAATAAAAGTCTTCCAATGACCCTATACAGATCTTTAGATTATTTTTAGACTTCTTTGGATCATCCTATATATGTCTTCGGAGCACACCTAGAGCATATTCAGAGAAATTCTACATCATGCTTAAAGTGTCATTGAAACATTCATTAATTAGAGATTGATTATTGAATCCTCAAAATTATAGCTGAAAAGGTTTTAAAACTTGTGTGTTGCCTTCTCAAAATTACCTCATCATTGGGATGTTTTGTTGTACTCAAAAATACCCCATCCTTGGGAGGTGTTCATCTACTCAAAATTACCCCATCCATGAGATGTGTTGTTATACTCAAAACTACGTTATTCATCTAAGTTATACACAATAACAAGGTAAATAATCAAAAATAAATTACATACAAATAATGAAAAAATTGCATTCATATCCTGCTTAGATCAGATTTTAACTATTATATGTAATATAATATATAACCAAATGTAACACTTTAAGGATGATTTATATAACTATGATGAGCTATATGAAATGCTCATCATTTCTCCCCCACACTTTACCTTTTACAAGTCCTCTCATAAAGAAGTGGGATGATTGATACTTAATCAAAATTTATTGATTCAAACCTTTGACTTAGATCATAAACTTCAAAATGATGGTCCCAATCATGGTGGTGCCTTGGAATGAATCCAATATCTCTAAAAACTATATACACCTAGGCTTTGAATTCAACTTATGCTTGAGAATTACAACACCACCATGGAGATAGAGGACATATAATGATAGGATGCCTAAAGCTCTTCACAATCCATACATATGAAACTCTTTCCTGTAAGTGCTGAGTGATTATTTAGAAAACTACTATGGTTCTTATTAGACTCCATTTAATATTAGTGGGGTTAAGGACTTCCTTTTGTTTTAACTCATTAGGTAATGTCTCCCACATAACAAGACTTGTATTAAAACCATTGGAATAATGGTGGTTTATAAAATATTTAAAAGTATCAATATTAGATCTCAATAGTTCATGATACTTTTTCTTCATATGCTTATGATACAGTGGTTGAAAACAAGAAATAAGTTTCTTTGCTTCTAGAAATTGTGGTCTCATGCATAACCTAGTGGTCCTTTGTAATTATAGAAATCTATTATTGGGTTGTTACCATGCCATTTGGTTCTTCAGAGTGGAGATAAAGGCACACAATTATTTCTCTCTAGAAAATAAATTTATCGAAAAACTAAATTAATATCCTAACAACAAATTGAAAGTATAGAACTTAGAAATGGAATCCTGCATTTCTTCAGTGGTATTTATAAAAATGTCCATAAATACAAGTTCATCTTCAATGATATGTGAAAAACCAAGGAAAGTTAATTGAATCTACCATTTATAAACCTAGTCATGTAAGAAAAGAACATAAACTAATGAAGGTTTCCTGCATGCTAATAATTTCTCAAAAGTAGCACAAATGTGTTGGATAGAAGCTTGTACTTTTTTACAATTGTAGTTGGGATTCTACCAATTACTTCTGAGATCCCTCCTTAAATTTTTAATTTTCATCCTTCAATTTTTAAATTTTATTCTATGTGATATACCAAGTAGATATTATTTCATGTAATGAAACAAGGAAAGAGAGAATAGCTCTAGTTGGACCCTTTGTCTGAACTGCAATCTCTCATGTTTCTCTTTGCATGGCCTAAATAGAGGCTTGTAACTCAAAATTCTGAGTGGAAAGATATATTATTCTATTAGTAATATTATGCAATCATTTTATTTATATCATAAATAATTTCTCTCAAATTATCAATCAGATTATACTTATCAACATTAGTATTTTAAAAATCAATAACTGAGTGTCGTTAATAAAAAGAGAATTATAAAAATTAATAAATTCTTGGGTCTATGAAAACATTACATTGTGGACCTTAGTCTATTCAACTTGTATTCCTTGAAGAATTATTTATTGTTCACTAACTCTAGTAATAGATTCTTCCCACCTTTGTTTCAAATTAGAAATCACCAAGTCCTTACCTTTCAAAGTTTAATGGAGAACATCTAACTCTATTTATTGTAATTTGATTATTTCCTCATGGTGTGATAAATCCATGGTGTGCTACAATTCTATTTTATCATTGACATAATGTGGAGAAGATGGATCTTATTTAATTAAGTGTGCATCACTCTTATCATCAATAGAGGGCACAAGACACTTTTATTATTGAGGTACAACTTCTTCTTCTAAGGTTCTCTCTACAAATTCAACTTTAGTGAATGCATTAGAGTTTAGTTGAAGAAGGATGAGGGTTGTCTAAAGAAATTCCTAGTTTTTGTTTTGGTCTCTCGTGTAGTATATTTTAAACTAATGGTGGGAGAGATGTCCATTCTATAATTTTAACTGTGGGTACTTCAATCTATATTATAGTGGAAAGAGGAGAAGTAGGGCATGGTGTCTTTTTCGTAGGAACTAGAGAAAAAGTTTAAAGGAAAAAGACCAAGCCTTTTCACCCGTTGGTTTAATAAGAAAAAAAATGTCAAAAAATGAGTGTAACTAGCCCATGATGGCAGGTAGACCTAGTCCCTTGTCTTATATTTCAAGAAACATTAATTAGAACATTGTGATGGAAAGATGGAAGATTAAACTTATATTCTTCTCGAATAGTTCATTTCCTCAAGTAATAAATAGTCTCATAGCATCTCCATCCACTAATGTAAAATGACTGTCACAAGTGATATATTTCATTATCTATAAAATAATATTTTTTCAGGGTTGAGGAAGAATTTCTCTTAGAATTCCCTTGGCCACTCCTTGAGGGGATATGGCTAGACTAGGGTGTGGCTTATTTCCTTCAACAAACATATAAACTAGGTCAAAAAATTGATCTTTTTAATGCCAAATACTCCATCCTTAGGAATCCTACATAGAACACTAATTACAAATGGATTTATTAGAATGTTTTTCCCTTTGTTAATAGCATTATCTTCATCAAAATTCTCATATAATTCTTACACAAATTCTTTATGGAATCCCTAGAATGTTTTTATGAAATTTTACCAACCTATATTTTTAAAGACATCTCTAGCTACTTCAACTTGAAACAATGCATTGGAAGACTCCAGTTCACTTTTTTTCTTTCTCCCACCCATCTTAGGAGTAATAATTGTTTAATTACAAATTTGACTATACTATAAAAACATAGAGCTTGAATTCACATATGCAATAGGGGAAGCAATAGGTTAGAGATACAACCCAATGATTGTTGGTATTGCTAATGGAAAAATTAATATCAAAGAAATTTATATAATGAGATTATGATAAGAATGATGATTATAGTTATGGTTATCTCTTCAAAGCATGCATGATATAATGGTAAGGTGATTTATCTGCTCAAGTAGTAATGATATGTCATAAAGGTCATTATTGATAATACTGGGAGCAATAATCATAATTAATTATGTACCATAACAAATTATTTTTTAAATACCCTCTATTTAAAACATAGTTACATCAATCTTGTTTGAAAAGACTATTTGTAAACATCATCACATTAATTCTCTTAGAGATATTTTGAAAATAACGTCACATCAGATTATGAATTGTGGTATTGTTGGTCTAATGGCATTGTTTTGATTCTCAATAATGGATGTGGATTCTTCCTATTCATGATTTTTTAACTTAGGAACATAGATATCAATCTTTGAAGTATAGATTCCAATCTTTAGAGCTAAGATACTAGTCTTCAAGGCTAAACCTTCAAACTTTGGAGCAAAAATGTAGTCAATTCAGACTTTGTTTATATATATATAATGTGATTTATACTTATATATATATATATATATATATATATATATATAAGTATAAATCACATTATATATATAAATCACCTAATTTATTACAAAACCTTTATATATATTTAGCACCTTATATATATGGTGTTGTTTGTATGTATTTGTAGCTAATTGCTTCTACTTAATCCATGTTTTGTCTGAATAACCATTTGGGGGCTCTATTGATGGAGGTAATGGATGAGATGGATTTAGCCCTTTGAAGGAAGATTTCTAGGGGTAAATCTCTCTACAAGGTAGAATAGGTCATTATAGTGTTTGTCATTTTTTGCCAATGCAATGTTATTGAAATTAGTGTTTTATAAGACTGTGTTTGTCTCATATGAATTAGGAAATAGATTTGTTCTAATATGGTAGTTCCATATGTTCTTGATTTGGACATGGATTTTGAATTTTGATGAGATCGTATATTATCTTAATGTGGGATGAATGCACATAAGACCTTTCTAGCAAGATTGATTAATACAATGTTGATGGAGATCTTGGTTCATGCCATATTAATGGGCAAGCTTGTAAAACTTTGAAATATTTATTTTAGTAATTAATTGCTCAAATATTCAATTTAGCTTCAATTTGAATTTTATTTTCCATCATTTTTATCTTTCAAGCTAAAGATTGCCAACTTTAGACACATGGTTTCCACTTCAAATATAGATCAGTACTTAGATGGCCTAAATTTGACTAAGCTATCTAGTTATCTCAAACTTCAAACATGTGTCACATTTTGATTACCTCATAGATTCTCAAAATCTATCTCTACAGGATGGCTCATCTATTTTTGACATCCTGGTGACCCTCACTTTATAGCGAGATATTGGGTGGTGTCTTTTAATTTTGATATCTTGAATGGGAAATACACTCTTGTGCCTATTTGAAAGGTATCTCTAAAGAGATACCTTGAAGTGGAAATATTATTTTGTGCATGTTTCAAAGGTATCTGTTAAGACATATTTTGATGGTATTACACGTGCCTTCAAAATATCACCTAGTAGTGCCTTTCATGTAAAGGAAAATTCAAGTTATTACTTGAAGGAGAAATCCTCTCATGTGTCTATTTTAAAGGTATTTCTTAAGAGATATATTGAATTGGAAATCCACTCTTGTGAATGTTTGAAAGGTATATCCTAGGAGATACCTTGAACATATTATATGGGACTTCAAAATATCACCCAATAGTGCCTTCAATGTAAAGAAAAATTACACTTATTCCTTGATGGACAAATCTAATCTTGTCCTTATTTGAAATGTATTTCCTAGGAGATACTTTAAAGGGGAAATCCACTCCTGTTCATTTTTAAAAGGTATCTCTTAAGAGATACTTTAAAGTCATTTAAAATGGCTTCATAATATCACCTAGTAGTGCCTTTTGTGTAAAGGAAAATTCCACTTATTCCTTGAAGGAGAAATGCACTTTTATGCATGTTTAAAAGGTATATCCTAAGAGATACCTTGATGTGGAAATCAAATCTTGTGTATTTTTGAAAGTTATCTCTTAGGAGATACTTTGAAGGTATTAAAATAGACTTCAAAATATATCACCTAGTAGTGTCTTCCATGTAAAGGAAAATTCCACTTGTTCCATGAAGGAGAAAACCACTCTTGTGCCTATTTGAAATGTATTTCCTATGAAGTACCTTGAAAAGGAAATCCAATATTTTTCATGTTTGAAAAGTATATCTGAAGAGATAAATTTAAGGTATTACAAAGGCCTTCAAAATATCACCTAGTAGTGCCTTCCATGTAAAGGAAAATTCCACTTGATCCTTGAAAGAGAAATCCACTCTTGTGACTATTTGAAAGGTATCTCCTAGGAGATACCTTGAAGGGGAAATCCAATCTTGTGTATGTTTGAAAATTATCTCCTAAATATACCTTAAAGGTATTATAAATGCCTTTAAAATATCATATAGTAGTACCTTCTGTGTAAAGGAAAATTCCACTTGTTCCTTGAAGGAGAAATCTACTATTGTGCCTATTTGAAAGCTATCTCCTATGAGATACCTTGAAGGGTAAATAGACTCTTGTGCATGTTTGAAATTTATTTTATAGGATATATCTTGAAGATTAAAAGGGCCTTAAAAATATCACCCAATAGTGCCTTCCATGTAAAGGAAAATTTCACTTGTTCCTTGAAGGAAAGCTCCACTTTTGTCCCTATTTGAAATGTATCTCCTCAGAGATATCTTGAAGCTATTACAGAGGATTTAAAAATATCACTTAGTAGTACCTTCCATGAAAAGGCAAATTACACTTCTTCCTTGAAGGATAAATCCACTCTTGTGCCTATTTGAAAGGTATCTCCTATGAGATACCTTGAAGAGAAAATACATTATTGTACATTTTTGAAAGGTATATCATAAGAGATAGTTTGAAGGTATTATAAATACTTTCAAAATATCACCTAGTAGTGCCTTTTGTGTAAAGGAAAATTATAATTATTCCTTTAAGGAGAAATACACTCTTTTACCTATTTGAAAGGTGTAGACATCCAATTACTAACACCATTTGTGTTGAAATTGCCAATCTTACTCGAATTGCACTCAAATGCATATTTTAGGTCAAAATACATAAAACACCCTAAATCAGTTAAACTTGTCACTTACAAGTGCAAGTTTAGGTTAAAGTATCCCTAAATAGGGAAATGTATTTTATGGGTGATCTAACTTCGATC
Source organism: Torreya grandis (assembly GCA_037957365.1). Classification (NCBI taxonomy): domain Eukaryota; kingdom Viridiplantae; phylum Streptophyta; class Pinopsida; order Cupressales; family Taxaceae; genus Torreya; species Torreya grandis. Next base: position 540,380 of record JARHVA010006924.1, on the reverse strand, counting down.
AGATTATTTTGAGTTAAAATGATGATTTCATTATTTAGTGCTTTAGATCACTCTTTTCTTCTAATTTATTGGTACACATCATGTACCTTTGTTATTTGGTGTTGTCAACATCCTAAATGGGAATATAGCTCTAATGCATCTAACATTAACTTTTAGTTCCTCTCTAGTCAAATTATAACCCAGTAATATGACTTTCTGACCATTTTAATTAATTGAGGGCCAATTTTCAAATAATTGCATAAATGTTGATTAACCTTGTTTAAGGATAATTAATAAAAATCAAGAGCTTAAGTGGATTTTACATGAGATTTGTTGAATATTTCTTTTTGAAAATTGATTCCTATTAACTACATCATCAGGTGACATCATTTCTTGGGAAGACATCCCTAGGCCATTATTGCCTCAAATATCAAGATTATAGGTCACCTATGCCTAGTTAATGCCTTCCATGCCTCTTCAATGCCCATTCTTCCAAGGTCATGATGAAGATAATTATGGATTTAATTCTAAAAATTAGGATTATCCATAGCCACACATCTCAATCTTGAGATGGATGGTCATGGTTGATCTTGACCAATCTCAAAAATCTATAAATAGAGAGGCCATGGACATGAATTTTAAGCTTGAATATTGCAAAGTTATAATGCTAAATTGTTTCCTCAAGGTTTTGCATTTGATCATAGATTTCGTTTGCAAGCTTCATTGATAGGCTAGTTTATTGATTTGGAATCAAGAGCCTGGGTTTTATGGAGTCTTCTTGAGGTAGTGGAGGAGCTTACCATCATTGTTGACAAAGACAAAGATGCTTGATCAAGGGAGAACATGTTTTTGGGCCACGTGGGTATGGTGTATCCATTTGGAAATGTAATATGTTGTTTATTTCTTTCATTTGTTTCTTGTTATCCTTTGTAATTCCCATAAGAATAGATAGACTTGGTTAGTGAGTTCTTTATGCATATTTCATTATTTATGGACTAATGCTTGACTAAATTAGTTTGTAATCCTCTCTACATCCTGGCATGCCCAGTGGGACCAAACACATCTCACACTTGAAAAAGATAATTTCAAAACTTTAAAACATTTTTTTGGACACTTAAAACTCTTAAAAATTGATTTTATAACTTTATTTTGCTAATTTTATTTGCCATAATTTTAAACATTAACTAACATCAGAAAGTAATACCGACATTAGTTACTTGGCTTAACCAACATCACCAGAGTAAAACTTACATTGGTTAGATCTTAGTTAGCCAAAGTAACCATCATCAGTTGTAATAACTGACATTGATTACTGTGTTTTTCTTAAAACATAGACCCGAGAGCTATTTTTCCAAAGTTCATTATTTCAAGCTAAAAATAGCTTCAAAGCTAAAGGACATGCTAGCATTGTTGATACAAGACCAAGCTTGATATTTGATAAAAACATGTTTAAACCACTTTTGCATGCTTAAAAATCCATTAGGAACTTTGGTTTTGTGTTTGACAAAGAATTTAGTATTTTGGTGAATGTTTTCAAAATTTTCAACTAAGACCAAGGGGCCAAATGAACACCACCATATATTTCATTTGGGATTAAAATTGAAGACACTTGTCAATTCTTGTTTGCAATAGTTTTTTACTTAGGTTTTATTTGGAAAAAAGAGGAATTTTGTGTGTATGCTCTTTTATTTGTCCCATTTAAGGAACCCTTAGAATCAAAAGTACAATTCCAATTGCAAATAGCCTAGTCTAAGGATTAGAAACAATGTCACCTAAAACATTCTCCAAAAACTCACCAAAGTTTTGTGATCTTGAAAATGAACATAAAGTCTTTTCTATTTTATGTTTTCTTTATTTTCATGCAAACATGGCTTGTGAGGGGGATGCCATTACATCTTATGAGTTATTTAGATAAGATTTAACCCAGGGTTTCACCTCCCAACATTGACTTCATTTGACTCCTTTGGAGTTACACATGGGATGTATCTGCATTTGGACATCACACTACACTAAGCAAACAAGAATATGTAGTGGTTATAAAAAAGACTAGACTTTTTTACAACTAGCCAATGCCATGGTCACCCAATTTTTGTGTTTACATTTTGCATCATTTGACATGAAATTCATTGTGTAATTTATTGCCATAAAATGATCAAAACCTTTCTAGTTTAGTAGACCCAACTTTTCCATACCTTGTCAGTTTAGACTTAAGATGTTTTTTTTTGTCATTAGCTTACTTGGTCTTGATTTGTGTCTAAAACTACTTGTTAACTTAAAGAAATTAACCAAATCACATTGTCCTCAATTTTATTGAGTAAGGGAGGCATTACATTGTCTAAATATAAAATTCACCTTTCCCTTGTTCAAATTGTTATAAAAAACTTTGTGTCATGTCATGCACTTTGGGGCAATCATGCTGCCCAATTAAGTCTAGATCTTTTAACCAATTTGTTTAAATCCTTTATTTATAGTCCACATTCAAAATTGAACCTTTCTAAGTTCTAAGGGTTGGTGTGTCAAAGTTGGTTCACCATTTATGTACTAACCTTGTTTTAACTTGGGTTCAATTTTCCATTTAGATTGAAGGTCATTTATTAATACTCAAAATCACATAATAATCTTGGTCAACTCAAGTCATCTTGCATATCACTCATGCTTTGAGTCCTAGAACATATTTTATACTATTGGAATTATGTGGTGATGTTATGCTACCTATCTGGTCCTAGATTTATACTTATTGATTCGTGTATGTTTTTACATCCTAAGTTACTTGGTTCATTTTGTCTTCTTCATAATCCAGAGAGCTTTTCTCTAAACTTCTAGGGTCAACTTGTCAAAATTGAAGATAGATTTTATAGTGTGGGTGTATCATAAAGATCTAAGATTTGGTGTACTATGTTTTCACCTTGGGTCTTTGAGTTACCTTACTCTCTTCTGATCTATATGATTTCAACTTTACCAAAGATTAAGTAAAATCATGAACTAAATCTTTTAAATTTTGTGTGGTTTCAAACCACCCTCCCTTATAGTTTCATTGGTACCTTGTTTATCTATTTAAAAGAGATCCAAAACATAATTTGATTTCTTTCCAAAGAATTGGTCCAAAGTTATTCAAACACACATAGAAACTCATTTTAGACATCACTCAAAAGTTCACTCATAGTGGGGCCTCTTATGGTCTTAGTTATGAAGATGAGCAATTTTGTGATGGTCAAGATAACCCCATTGTTTTTTATGATATCCCTAAAATAGTAGGATATGAATATGATTACAATGGGTATCAACCCTAAGAATATCAAGATGAAACCCTTCTTAGATTGATAGAATCAGGTGCTAGACTACCTTCTAATTTTCCTATAGAACAATTACATACCTTAATTAGAGAAGTAGAACAATGATGGTAAGAGCAAGATTTTACACAAATGGACATATGTTCTTCCTCTAAAAAAGGAAATGAAATACAAATAGAGTCAAAACCAACAAATCTAAATCTTCTAGCTAAGATCAAGATAATAAGTCAACGATATGCAGATCAACTTGCCAAAAACTTAACTGACTCCCTAGTTTCCACTTTAATTGATAATGATGCTTAGAAAGAACAATGAAATGTGGTCAAGAGTAAAAAAAATATTGGATGAGGACATTACCATAGTAAATCAAGGTAATCTAAATGAATAGTTAAAGTCACAAGAGACCTTACAAAGTGATCCATTTGATATGAAACATACATTCTTCAATCATCAAGAACCTTTTTTATTTTAAAAACTTAGAAACCCAAACATTTAGTTCAAGTTGAGTAAATCCCTCAAGACAATGTGGTTATTTATTTTCAACCAACCCAAAGATTGGTAAATAAACATACAAATTTCAAAAATTGACAAAGTTCAAAATAGCTAAATTTAAATAATGTTTTATAATCCAAGAATTAATGACCTATGTTCTCAACTCAAGTAGAAAATTAAAACCAAACCATGGATCAAAAGGTATATGCTCCCTATAGATCCACAAAAAACTAGGGGCACATTCCACCCCAACAACAACAACAAAACTAGGGGTACATTCCACCCCAACAACAAAAAAATTAGGGGTACATTCCACCCCAACAAAAAAAAAACTAGGGGCACATTCCACTGCAAAAAAAATGAAACCAAGGGCACATTCCACCCCAAAATCATCCTATCCAATCCAAAAATGCACCAAACATGCAAGAATTGAATTTTATGAAGGAAATTGTTCAAAAATTGGAGATGAATAATAGAGTCAAAAATTAAAAATTTGATGAGATATTCCCATATCCATTTAACTTATATATTATCCAAAAACCCTTTCCACCTCATTTTGAGCCTCCCAAATTTGATAAATACAAAGGGATGGGAGATCCACATGAACACATATAAGAATTCTTCATCCTATGTGAAGAGGTTGCTTACAGTAATGAGTACTTATTATGACTATTCTCATGAAGTTTAGTGAGACAAGCTCTTGATTGGATGCTTAAACTACCCAAGGGATTAGTTACAGATTGAAACAACTTATCAAAAAAGTTTATTAACCATTTTTCATATAACATAGAACATGAATTAGCCAATGTTGACTTGTGCAAAGCCAAGTAGCATCATGGTGAATGTTTTTGCACATATCTACAATGGTGGAGAGCATTTGTAGGCCACTTTTATCATAATTTTCTAGACAAATAGTTGGCTGATATCTTTGCACAAAATTGTCATCCTAAAGTTATGCATAATTTATGGTTAGCTTGTACTAACTCATTCTAATAAATTATTGACAAAGGAGTGTAGATTGATAAGGCTCTTATTGCTAAGGGCCTTGTTAATATTTTTGCACAAGTTCAAGCATCTAATCAAACTAAATCACCAACTCAAATAGTTATGTAGGATAAGCCTAAGGGATTTATAAAAAATAAGAACATGGTTGGAAATAGAGTGACTGAAACAAGACATGTACAAATGATATAGGCTATGTCTCCTTCAAATGTATAAATAACTCCCCCAAATCCACTACCTACTTTGAAAATATAACCTCCATGAAGGAAATTTCATAATAATTCTAGAGTATTTAGCAAGTTAGGATAATTAGTTGAAATAGTGTTACAAAATTTCATAACTAATTTAAATATATGGCCAGTATCAAGGCCATTTCCTCAAGTTCAGCCAAAACTAGATTGGTACAAAGAGAATGAATGGTGTAACTTTCATCATGTTGTTGGTCATGGTACATATTGTTACATTCAATTGTGACATATTATTGAGGAATTTATTGAAAGTGGTGAACTAGAAATTAAGTTGACCCCTAATTAGGACATAAATTAGGATATGGGAATCTACAAAGACCCCTTTCCTTGATAGGATCCACCACCAACAAGAAACAATTAAAATGGTCATAATCAAGGATTAAGGCATAATAAAAATCAACAACAAGGTCAAAATCATAATGATCATAATCAATATCATAATTCCCACACTAATAATGTCTCTTATATCAATGTACCTTACAACTATAATAATACTATGGGATGCATTTCTACAACCCACATTGCCATTGTTACTATAAAACCACATGGCCAATCTCATGCTCCTCACAACACAAACCCATCATTATAGGGTCAACACACTCTCCCCCTAGTAATACCATGTTACATTTGCATCATCATATTGCTACTATATTTGCATAGGTTAATAATCCTGAATAAAAATACCATTCTTCTAATTATAACAACTCCTTTCCACCTCTAGGTCATGCAGTTGTAACTAGATGCCTACACGTTACCATCCAGGGCCTTTAACCCACTTTTTCCATTAAACCTAATGAGAACATTGTGTCAATGGGTCCAAAGCTAAATACTATCCCAAAAAAGGCTAAACTAGTTTAATCCACAATTCAAAGGCCTTATAGTCTAAAGGATTAATTAGATAAAACTCCTGTATAAATTTCCATATTAGAACTCTTGCAGACAATTGATGTTCATAGAACTATTTTCAACAAAATTGTACAAGAGTCTATTATTCCTAATGATATAAACCTTGATCAATTCCAAGATCTAGTTGGACACTTGTCTTAATTTTGGCAAATCACATTTGATCAAAAAGACATCTCCACCCTTGGCCAAAACCACAATAACCCATTATACATTAAGATAATCATTATGGATCACAAGATGAAGTAGGTTCTTATAGATAATAGTTTAAGGCTAAACATCTTATCTATTAAATTGGTGTAAATATTGGGCTACATGGATAAAGACATTTAGCTAGAAACTATTATGATCAAGTCTTATGACAACGCCAAGAGGGAGTCATCTAGTACAATTTGGTTGTCAGTCATGTTTATGTCTATTTCTCATCATACATTATTCCGTATTTTGGATATTGAGCTTCCTTATAACATACTTCTTGGTCATCCTTGGATCTATGAAGTACAAGTAGTTATATCTACTCTTCACCAATCCCTTAAGTTTCCCCATGATGGGATTGAGGTTGTTATTCCTATTGATCAATAGCCATACCAATAATGCAAACATCTTAAAGTAGAGTTTCATAATTATAACTATTTCCTAGGTTCTAAATTCATTACAAAGAATAACAAAGCCATTATTTCTCATCCATCTCTATCTAATTATATAGACCCTAGTGATCTAGCCTCTACTTTAATTGATCCATTTCTTAGTGCTCTAGCCAAATAGGCTATTATTAAAGACATAGGCATTTCCACATACCATCTAAAGGATGTCCTACATATTGAAAAAAATAACAAAATCACCTAAAACATTTGGTAAGCCTAAAACATCCTAGACTCCTAATAGACCCGATCTAATTTGGCAACCAAAGAAGAAGCAAACAAAAACTCCTATGGTTTTTGTACCTACAATTGCACCAAAGAAATATCAAGAGGTTTTTATCAAGGGATATTGGTTATATTCTGAAGGCCTTGCCAATTATTTTCAAAATTCAAAGTATCCTATCCCTAATACGATAATGGATCATCTTGACTATATAGGGAAAGGCCTTGGCACACAAGCACAAGGAATTTTAGAACCCTTATCAGTTGGAGTTATCAATTGGAATCATGGTCTTGGATTTAAACCACTAGAGTATGACCTCATAACATTTGGTAGTGACTCTTTTGAAGTAACTAGTAACAACACTCCTAGTAGTGACACAAAATCCCATTATAGCCTTTTTGATGAGCTTGATAATTCAGATTTGTTTGATTTAAATGCCATATTGACCATAACACCTATTGGATCTTCCCATCTTGAAGAAAAAACCTATCCTAGTGGTGCTTCCATTCCTAGAGTAGGACATTATATCTTTACCATTAGTGCTTCCCATCCTGAAGTGAACCCTCACTGTAACCTATGACTTTGCCATCCTGGACTCATAGATTCGGATCAACAAAATTTATTCATATGCCTCAATAAGTTTCAAAATGAAGAATCAATTGTAGAATACATGGACCTATGAGATGCATTCCCCATTGGTGATCATAAGTAAGGTTTTGAATCTTCATTGAATTCTTCTACCTACTTTGGAGAGTAGGAAAATTTTCTTGGTCATAGTAAAGAAAAAACATCAAGATATTTAGGTGAAAACCTATTTGAGGCACTTGTTGATTAGGGAACAAGTAAATAAAAAGACAAACCTTTAAGTAAAAACCTATTTTAGGTGTTCCTAGGTAGGAAAGTTTTCTCATCTACTTAAGACATAAAAAGTCCATCTAGCCCAAGTTCCATAGCTATTATAAGCATCTCTTCAGAACAACATCAAATATTTGAGCATCTTTCTCTTGAGTTTCTAGAGGTTTTTGACAATTAGCCTTTACATAAGTAGGTAGATTCTGATTCTTCATATTATACATATCTTTGGGAAGAATAACAAGAAGATATAATATAAGAAAATGATCATGACCATACATTACCTACAATTCTAGAAGATAGATCCCCACTCCTTGTCGAGAGCATAATAGAAGTGAATTTTTGGGAACCCATGAGGATCCTAAAATTATTCATCTTGGAGCTTCCTTTACTAAAGTATAATGTGAACATATTATATCCATTTTTAAGGATTATATAGACATGTTTTTATGGGCATACTTTGACATGCCAAGATTAGACCTAGATTTAGTTGTGCATCATCTTATTGTTCAGCTTGATGCTAAACCACCCAAGCAAAGGTTGTGAAAGATGCATCCATGCATCACCCTTCTGGTTAAATCTAAGTTGGAAAATTTTTTAGGAGATAATTTTATCAGACCATTAGACAACTCTGAATAGATTTCTAGCATAGTATCAGTGAGTAAAATGACCCCAAGCATATGTGTTTGTGTTGATTTTCATTATATCAACAAGCATGCCCCAAAGATGATTTTCCTCTGCCCAACATTGACATGATTGTTAAATCAACTACTAGGTATGAGATGATATCCTTAATGGATGGATTTTTTGGTTACAGTCAGATCAAAATGCCCCCTGAAGATCAGCATAATATCATGTTGACCACTCTATGGGGGATATTTTGTTACCAAGTCATGGCATTTGGTTTGAATAATGTTATAGCCACATATCAGTGTGTAATGACTATCATCTTCCACGATATGATGCATGACATTATCGAGGACTATGTTGATGATATACAAGCAAAATAAAGAACAAGAGTAGGAAACCCTAACATTCTATGAAGAATATTTGAGAGGCTTCATGCATATAAAATCTACTTGAATCCTAGGAAATGTGTCTTTGGAGTCACATTAGGAAAATTGATAGGGTTCATTATATCATAATGAGCGATCAAATTTGACCCTACAAGGGTCAACACTATTATGGAAATGCCTCCACCAAATAATCTTAAATAGTTGTGAGGTCTACAATGAAAGGTCTAGTCTATATGTAGGTTCATTTCTCAATTGGCAAATAAGTGCCACCCTTTTACCCATCTCTTAAAGAAAGGGGTAGCATTCTAGTGGGATGAAGATTTTTAGATAGAATTTGCAAATCTTGAAACATACTTGGCCAATCCACCAATGTTATGACCTATAACACAAGGAAAGCCACTACTTCTTTATATATCAGCCACAGCACATGCACTGGGGGCACTTTTGGCCTAACATGATGATCATGGTAAGGAACACACTATTTATTATTCAAGATGTACATTGGTAGCATATGAACATAGTTATATGCCTTTTGATAAGTCATGTTTAATTATGGTGCTCACCACTCATAAATTGTGACATTATATGTTAAATAACAAAACTATAATTATCACCAAGGTAGATCATCTCAAGTTCCCTTTATCTAAAGTAACTCTTCAAGGATGCATGGCTAAATGGATTATGCTCCTTAGTGAGTTTTATATTGAGTACTAGAATCAAAAGGCAATCAAAGGAAAAGTTCTTGTAGACTAACTTGCAAAATCTCTTATTGTAGCCACTCAACCTCTCAACTTTGACCTATCAGATGATTCTATCATGATAATAAAATAAGCATCATAAGAACCTAAATAATGGATGATCTATTTTGATGGATCCTTCACATCTCAATGATCTAGAGTTGGTATATTTTTGATCACACCATGGATTTGATCCCTAAACTATTCCATATATAATTCTAGTGTACAAATAATATGGCTGAATATGAGGAATTTATTTTAGGGTTCCATCTTGCTATACAGTGGGATATTCAAAGCTTAAAAGTATATGGAGATTCATATTTAATCATCAATTAGATAATTGACCAATATCAAACAAAGGATTATAAGCTTGTTTCTTATAAGCAAATTATTGATGACCTCATAACATATTTTAAATCTCTATAGTTTGATCAAGTTTCATATGTCAAAAATAAATCTATCGATGCCATGTCAACAATTAGTTCCACGATTCAAATCCATGATAGTGATAAAGATTATTAGTTCCTAATTTAAAAAATTCTTTAGCTATCACATATTCTATTAGATTTAGAGAGGATATGCACCATTGCTGATCCTAATCCCTCACTTGAGCTACCATGGTACCAAGATTTTTATAACTATTTCCATAGTCATGTATTTCCTGCCACCCTTTCCAAAAACCAACAAAAACTTTTCCTTCATTTATTTACACATTATATCCTTCTTGGAAACATGATTTACCATAAAGGCTATGATAGAATGTTTCCTTATTATTTATCTTTGGGGAATCCAAGTTGGCAGTTAAAGGAGGTTCATGAAGGAATGTGTGGGGACCATACCAATGGTGTAGTCCTAGCAAAGAAACTTCTCAAAACAAGCTAATATTGGCCTGAAATAGAGATAGATACTTTTAATTATGTAAATAAGTGTGTTCCTTATCAGCAGTATGGAAACTTGATACATGCACCTTCTTTACCATTGCAGCCAATTATAACACCATGCTCATTCTCAACATGGGGTCTCAATCTCATTGGGAAAATTAACCCAACATCTTTAGATGTCCATAAGCACATTTTGACTACAATCAATTACTTTACCAAGTGGATTAAGGCCATTCCTATAACTTATGTTACAAGGAAACAAATAGCCAAATTCATTCATTGCCATATCATCTATCGATATGGTATCCTATCCCATATTATATCTAATAATGGTAGATCCTTTGTGAACCAAGATGTGAAATATCTTTATGTAAAATTCAAGATCAAATACAATAAATTAATTCCCTATAAATCATAAGGTTATGAATAAGCTGAGGCATAAAATAAAACCATTCTAGCCATCTTAAAGAAGATTGTCAATGATGCTGGCCAAAATTGGCACTTGAAACTCTTTCTTGCCCTTTGGGCTTATAGAACCAATCATCACACCCCAATTGGAGCTACTCCATACTCCCTTTTTTTTATCACATAATCTATCACCCTAGTCAATATTTGAGATCCCATCATTAAGAATATCACTAGAGCACATTGAAGATAATTAATATAATAGAGCCTCATGACTACAAGAACTAGAACTTCTTGATGACAAGCATTTGGATTCCTTAGAAAATTTGTAGGCCTATCGGAATAGCTTGTGGACAAGCTAAAACAAGCACATTCTCCCCCAATAATTTGAGATTAGTGACTTAGTTTTGAAAGAGAAACAAAAGAACATGAATGATAAACATAAAAATAAAGGCAAGTCTTAGCCTAATTGGTTAGGACCATATATTGTCACATCAAACTATGGATTAGGAGCATATTGATTAGCTAAACCTAATGGCAAAGAAATTTTAGAGCCCATGAACATTATACACATTAAGAGGTTCCATTCATAAATATATTTAAACCATTGTCTATAAGACCCCTAACTTGGGGCCAACTTGTGTTGTCATAAATTTTATCCCACCCTTTTATCTTACCTTGAACACATTTTATACTACCCTGGTCCACTTTTCATAATTCTTGATATTAAAGGCTTTGAACTCTTAGCACTCTAAACACATTCTTCATCCCATTATGTATTACTCTCTTTGAGAATAATATTGTTTGTTATGTCTAAGACATGTTATAATCTTGAACAATTTTTATCCCTTAACCAATTATGATCTTGTTTATGTCTCATAAACATTATGAACATCTTCATTAGTAGTTCTATAAATCAATTCAACTAGGATAGTCTTGTGTAGCTTCAGACAAGTGAACAACTGCATCTTCTCAGTTCTTGTATTTTTTCTTTCTTGTTTTATTAGGAACCTAGCTCTCATTGATTTATGAGCATGGGTTGTTGTAGTTGGCTTAGCTATCCTATTGGAATCCCTACTCTTAGGACATTCATCTCCTTGACTAAATAGTCCTACCTTGTGCATATTTTATCCCAAAAACACCAAAAACACTAGAAATACTTTTAAAATACCAAAAACATTAGAACATGATCCACAAAAGGACAAAAATATTATCTCACACTTATATAAATTTGTACATTATAGTTCCATCATATTATGCTCTTGTCATTTTTCAAGTGTAGAAACACTACTTCATTTCATTTTGTCCCATGCACTTGCCATTTTGTAGGATCATTCTTTCTTGTCTCATCAGCTTCTTGTTTGCTTGACCATTCTCATTTGTTTTTCATATCTTTTGTTCTTCTATAACATTAATCATGCTAGTCTGATCATCATTTTTTCTTCTATCCCATTTCCTAGGAGAACTACATTTGGCCTAAAGTTCATGTTGGAACATGAATCCATGGAACTATGTAGGCAACATCCACTTGTCATATACATCTAGATTTATCTTGGCTAACACCTTCCTTTTCTTCTCTTCCCCCATTTATTTTTTCATTATTCCTCTTTAATGAGGGAGCAATTATCATGTCATTGTTCTTTGTTATGATTTTGTGGAAATTAACACCTCTACCACACATGCATGAACATTTGTCTTTAAACCACACTAACTTGGTTTTTGTTTGTGTGTGTTTATTTGAGTTTTCTAGGTGTTTTGTTGTGCTTTCACAATTCTCCTTTTTCTTACTTCTTGTCTCATCTTGGTCTTATGTTTCCTTGTTTATTTTTGCTTATCTCTTTTGTGTTTTAGAACATCTTGATGATTCACATGGATCTCAATTATTTATATCTTCATCTTATATTATTGTATTTTTCTTGGACCGCTTTATTTATTTGATTATTGTTGGTGTCTTTTTTTTTGTTTAATTTTTATTTTCTCTTTTGTGTTTAAGAATGCCTTGATGGTCCACATGGTTCTTTATTATTTATATCTTGTTCTCATGTCATTAAGATGTTCCTGACTTTTTTTTTAAAACATTTTGTTCCTACTTAGGATCATATCTTGATTTTAACTTAGGTTCATTTATGTTTATCTTATTTTTTATTTTTTTATTTTTTGTTTATATGTAAATTATTATAACTCTAGTTTTGTTCATTATTTTTCCATTATCCTTAGTTAAAGGTATTCATATTTAAACTAGCTTAGCACAATTGAAATGTTATGTCATTCTAAGTTATTCATACTTTTGATGCCTAATTTATTTTTCTATAGAAATAAATTTGTGCTCAAGTCTCAATATCATAATGTCAACATCAACTCTAATGAATGATTCTCAAGAATACTTTGCAAAACCTAGGCTCATGATATGGAATTAAGCTTCTAGGTAATATGCATTTTACAATTCTTTTTCTATTCTTAGATGTCCATATCTTTGCATACATTATGAGTCTAATTAATTCTTGGTCATTTTTCATTATTCTTCATTCCATTCTCTCCCAAACATAGGTAAACTATATTGGCCTAAAGTTCATGTTAGAACATGAGTTCATGGAACTATGTAGGCAATGCTCAATTTCTATTAAGGTCAGCTCAGGTATCTCTATTCTTATTTTCATCTCTGTCATCACTTTGTGCATTCTCATATTCTTGGTTTTATAATGATTTCTAAGCCATTACACCATCACATTTATTTTTGTGCCCACTCGCTTTAACCTATCTTTTTAGTTATAATTTTGAGCTATTTTTCTTGCCATTTTCCCATGTTGGGGCATAAAATCTGAACCACATCTGAATAAAATCAGATCTATAAGGGAAAAATCATTAATTATTCTTTATCAATGATCAAAATTTTCCCTAATGGGGTAGAACTATTTTATCATGATCAAATCCACTCTACTAGAGCACTTATTATTATCTTCTCTTTAGAGACCCTATTCTAGTGGTGCTTCCATTCCTAAAACACAACATTCTATCTTTTCCTCTAATTCCAAGATCTCAACATTGAAGCCCATGATGGAAATATTTTAGTGTGCAACTTGTCTTTGGATTGATCAATGTCGTAAGCACGTAGTTTGTACTCTCAAACTAGGTATGTTTATAGTGTGTCCCTTACATTTATGGATTGTATCTTTCCCATTCCCCCTATCTCTGAGGCCTATTATACCTCTAATTATATTCTTATCATTGATGGTAATCACATGTGCAAGCATTAACTTGTCTGGTTGTGATCTATTCCATGGGTTAAGCTCTTACTTTCTCTCTCTTTTCGAGAGTCCATCCTTTTCTTCCATCATAGTATGTCCTCTTGAGAGGGAATCATGGGTCTATTACAATGTATTCTTGACAAATTTTTTCTTTAAAAATATGTTGCTTTCCTTGAATGTCTCACTATGTCTTCTTAAATAGGGGGAAAATGTAGACATTTAATTCCTAACACCATTTTTTGTTGAAATTATCAATCTTACTTGAATTGCACTCAAATGCACATTTCAGGTCAAAATACATAAAACACCCTAAATGGTTCAAACTTGTCACTTACAAGTTCTAGTTTAGGTCAAAATATCCCTAAATAGGGTAATGGAATTTATGTGATAGAAAACTTTGATTAGATCATTTTGATTCAAAATGATAATTTTGCTATTTAGTGCTCTGGATCACTCTTTTATTATAGTTCATTGGTATATGTCATGTACATTTGTTATTTGGTGTTAAAGACATCCTAAATAGGAATACAACTCAAAAACATCTAACATCACCTTCTAGTTCATCTCTAATCAAATTATGACATATTAATATGAATTTCTAACCATTTTGATTAATTGAGGGATAATTTTCAAATAATTGCACAAATGTTGATTAACCTTAAGGCTAATTAATCCAAATCAAGATCTTAAGTGAATTTTCCATGAGATTTGTTGAATATTTATTTTTGAAAATTCATTCTTATTAACTGCATCATTAGGTGACATCATTTCTTAGGAAGACATCCCTAGGCCATAAATATCAGGATTATGGGTCACCCATGCCTAGTTAATACATCCCATACCTATTCAATGCCCCTTATTCCAAGGCCATGATGAGGATAATTATGGATTTAATTCCAAATATTAGGATTATCCATGGCCAAAAATCTCAATCTTGAGATGGAGAGTCATGGTTTATTCTGACCAATCTCAAAAATCTATAAATAGAGAGTCCATGGACATTAATTTTAAGCTTGAATATTTCAAAGTTATAATTTTAAATTTTTTCCACAAGGTTTTGCATTTGATCATAGATTTTTATTGAAATATTAATTGATAGGATAGTTTAGTGATTTGGAATCAAGAGCCTAGGTCTTATGGAGTGTTCTTGAGGCATTAGAGGAGCTTACCACCATTATTGACAAAGACAAGGATGCTTGATCAAGGGAAAACATGATTTTGAGCCACATGGGTATGGTGAATCCAATTGAGAAGGTAGTATGGTGTTTCTTTCTTTCATTTGTTTTTTGATATCCTTTGTAATTCCCATAGGAATAGATAGGCTTGGTAGTTAGTTCTTTATGCATGTTTCATTATTTATGGACTAATGCTTGACTAACTTGCTTTGTAATCCTCTCTACAAAAGGTATCTCTTAGGAGATACATTGAAAGGGTAAATCCACTCTTATGCATGTTTGAGAGGTATATCCTAGGGTATACCTTGAATATATTAAGTTCCTTTAAAATATCACCCAATAGTGCCTTCTATGTAATAGAAAATTTCACTTGTTTCTTGAAGGAGAAATCCACTCTTGTCCTTGTTGGAAATGTATCTCCTAGGAGATACCTTAAA
The DNA here is from genome assembly GCA_037957365.1 of Torreya grandis. Taxonomy (NCBI): domain Eukaryota; kingdom Viridiplantae; phylum Streptophyta; class Pinopsida; order Cupressales; family Taxaceae; genus Torreya; species Torreya grandis. The sequence continues at coordinate 524,854 of JARHVA010006924.1, read as the reverse complement.
TCAGAAATCCACTCTTGTGCATGTTTTAAAGGTATATTCCTTGATGTTTACTCTCCAATAAGTGTCTTTGGAACAAGTTCACCTATATTCACCACATGCCCTCACCTTATCCCTCCTAAGTTTTAACAACATTCCCTAGAAGATAGTTATCAAATTACCTCTCCCATCATTAATGTTAGAGTATAAATACCCCTAGGGAAGATAGTTATGATGAGATTGCCTAAGGGCATCAGAGTATAAATACCCATCTCCTCATTTGGATAAATACTTAGATGCATTGATATTTTGATAACATTAAACAATTGTAGAGAGCATAAAGAGTAGAGAGAGTCAAACCAAGAATTGTGAGAGTTTATGAGTAGGGATTATTAATCTAGTGCCTTAATTAAGATAAAGGGTGGTTGTGAAGAATATTTATTGATGGATACTTCTACATATTTATTAAGAGGTGATAAGCATCTGGGGAGATAAAATGCCTATTGGTTAGGCATCTAGAGATACTTCCCTCTTAATATGCAGTGTCCAAGTCCTATGCTTATGTCCCTACTTAGGTGAAGGAGAAAGTGTCAAACATAAATAAGGTGGCTAAGGGGTAATTTAGAGGCTAATAATTGGTCTCTAATTTCATAGGTGACATATTTGACCCCAAGCTAGCCAAAAATCCCAAGAACTTGAGGTAGGTAACCCACGGTCAACTTCTTGATAAAGTTTGGAAAGGAGAATATGACTCATTCGGATATAGAATGTGGGGCTATAGGCTAGCCTAGTTCATGATTCCCTATATTCATATATGCCTAGAAGTTATTTCCCTCTATGTATTGAGGTATGATGATTACATTGGCATAATTATGGGTAAAACCTATTTTAAGGTGAAGATCAATGAAAATACAAACTATTGAATGCTTCATTTAATTATTACCTACAAGGGAATGGGTTAGTAGAGTATGCTAACAAAATATGATTAGATTGATCAAAATAATGTGCAATGACAAGTATAAGGAGTGGCACCTACACATGAATATTTTCCTATGGGTGGATCACATCACCCATAAATAGGCTCGTAAAACTTCCTTGTATGATTTTGTATATGGGAAGGAAATAAGTATGTTAGTATCATCAAAAATCCCCACATAATATCTCTTAAAAGGCTATTAAAACTGAATAAAATAGAGCAATGGAGGTTTAGATTATTTAATTGATCAAACTCCAGGAGATGAAGGAATAGGCAAGTGATTCAAAGCTCATCCGAAAATAAGTGGTTAAGATATGGTTTGATAGGAAGTCATAAAACCTAGGATTTAAACTTGAATATTTAGTTATCAAATATGATCAATAGGCCCTAAAGCTAGGACAACATGCAAAGTTTGATTCTCTTTGGAGAGGACCATTCACATCATCAATTACAAGTGGGGGAATGCTTATGAATTATAATATTGGCCAATTCATTGGAGATCCCAATCAATAGGATCAACTTGAAGTATTTCAAGTGACCTACCCATCTTCCCCCTTGTACATAATTAGTTAGTTTCCTTTTATATCATGTTTTTCCTTTTCCTTATTGTTATTTCCTCTTGTTTTCTTTTCCTTCCCCTTGTTATTTCCTTTTCAAATAAGTATCATTGGAATAAGTAACTATTCTAGTCACCACCCATCACCTCCCTAGTCCTCCCAAAGCTTCAAAAAACATTCTCTAAAAGATGTCAATCTACCTACCTTACCTACCATTAATGCCAAATGCCCCATTTTTATGTGACTCCCCATAATGATCAATGAAAATCTCTCATGAGTAACCCTTTGAGTGTGTGCTTAATCCTTATCATTTATGGGGGTGCTTAATTTAAAAATTTATCATCATGGGCCTACCTAATGGCATCAATGTATGAATTCACTCACCTCATCTAATCCAACCATTTAAAACATTGGGAGAATCAAGAACATCAAGTAAATTAAGAGAATAAAGAAGGGTTGAGTCTACAGTTGAAAGTAATAAAGCAAAAAACCATTAATATAGACCTTTAGTAAAAACTAAGAGTGGTTTTAGAGAAAAATTCTCACCAGTGGAAGTTTTTTCATCTTCATCAGGAAGTGACCATCATCTCATCAAACAAAGAACCTATGGGTTGAGTAGTTTGGGGGGGGGGGGGGGGTGGGACCTTTCCCTCAAACATGTAATAAGGAAATCCAATGTGTTTTCCATTAATTAAAAAAATAAAAAGGTTCCCAACACTAAAAATGCATTTAAGGGAGTTTAGAGGGATCAAACATTGGTCACCAACTTCATAGACAATCTCTTTAACCTAAATTTGGCCAAGAACGCCAAGAGTTTGAGAGAGGGTGTTTACACCTAAATACTCACAACGGATAGAAAAAATGACTGTTACTCATTTAATTTTAGGATATGGGAATTCACACTATGAAATTTCATGGTGCCTTATGTTCATCCCTTCCTAGAGATCATCACCCTCTACATGCAAAAATATGATGCCCATTCTAGCACAATTAATAGCAAAGCCCATTTAAGGGTAAAAATTAGCATAGATAACATCAAGGAGATGATCTAGCTCCATATTAATCAAGAGACCAAGATATTTATTTTAGACAACCTTTAGACTATTTTGGACTCCTAGGTTTGAGAAAAGGGAGACTTCACTAGCTTTCTCCTTAAAAGAAAAATAACAGAGATACATCTTATGCCCATTTACCTCAAGATATTTCCTATCCATCACCTTAGAGATAATATTTCCATGTTGGCCTTTATATTTAGGATGGACTTCGATGCCAAAATCAATGACTTCCAATTGGGGGCATTATTCCTCATAACCTCAGTGCATAAGGGACAAACTTTTAGGTTGGATTTTGTAGAATCCATCACCACCTTCATAATAAATAAGATAGAATATTTTTCAATAGTGGGTACATTTTAGTACTCTTCATTCCTTCTACATCTCATTATATTCCATTATTGTTAGTTCTTCTCCACATACTTTAACCTTAACTCCTTTCAAATAGACATCTTCCCTAGCATGGTGAACCTAGTCTCTATATAGAACCATGTCCTATCTATCACTAGGGATTACTATGTGATTTTAGAGATTTTTATGGATCTAATTATCATTGACATCAACATTTGACCCCATATATTAATAATTATTGAAGTGTAATTGGTGTGGCTCACTGAGAGTAAGGTCCCAATTGATTGGTTATAGGGAAACCACATCTCATTCCTTTGAGTGCACAATTTTTAGGGAGAACCCTTTTAGCTCACATACATGCTAATAGATCAGACTTTGGCCTTAGAGTTGGCTATCCAACTCAACATGATAGATTTAATATATGGGGTAGGGAAGAAGAATAAAGGCATGTATGATGTCCCCTTCACAAGAGGAGGAATTAAAATGTGAAAAAGGCACCAAGAATACCAACTCATAGCCAAGCTAGTGGAGCTTGGCCTGGGCCTAATAAATGATAGATGAAACTAATATCCAACTAGATTCATAACAAATTTGAAGACCAATACTACTCCCAAGCATCAAGCCTAGCCTTACATAGAACAAAGGACGTCACCCCTAGAAGACATTCCCTAAAATTATGTGGACTTGGCTCATATCTCACTAGATGCCCTCAAACCATGGGAATATCTATATGAGAAGGTCCAAGCTCATAACCCAACCAATAAGTTATTAAAGGTGATGAAGAGGAAACTCACCCCATTAAAAAAGAGTAAAGAGAAAAATTCCACCTTTATAAAATATAGGTATAAGATCAACTTGCCCTATGTCAGGCTTGATGAGGAAGACAAAGATGGAATATTTGATAAGATTTGGGTTGAGAATCATCAAGAGGATCTCTTAGTAGAGGAATAATCCTCCCCTAAAATAATTATAGGAGGAGAAGGAGAAGAATAAAATTAGGAATATACTCCCAAGTTTATAGCATGAATCATGCCATTATAGAAATAAGTTGAGGTCTTGGACATTCTAAAGCCTTACTCATGGCCATCTCCCCTATACTCATGTTCCATAGCTCTATAATAACAATAGTCTCCATTTTGGAATCTCATTACTAGTTAATCCCAATAAAAGTGACTCAAAGCACCCAAATCTATCCCTCTACCTAAGTTCACATAGAAGAAAATTCACTCCTTAGGTCCCCACCTTTCCACCTCCACCTCTTTCATCACCTCCATAGTTCCATCTACCATCTTACCTCAGGTTGTGATAGTCTCTACTACTCATCCAAGTACCACCTTATACCCTCTCTCATATTCTTATACCCAATCCTCCATTGAGATCACGTTACTTTCCTTTATGGTTCTAATCTCCTCCTACATACCTTTCCTCACCCCACCACCTTAAACTTCAACATCATCCTCCATCATGGTGCATTCACTATTCCCCCCACTCTATAGGATCCCACCATTTTCCCCTTCCACCCTCACCCTACATCTAAATTCTTCTAAAATCATGGTTCCCACTACTTCACATCAGCAATTAACTATTCCATTTGTAATGTCACAAGGAATCCCCAACATAAAAGAGAGTATTCAATGGCTAAATTAGTACCACTAGTAGGTGAACATAAGAAGAGAAACCTAAGAGGCCCAAATGGAAAGAAAGAGAGGGAAGAAAGCCAAGACCTCTACTCAAACACACATTTAATCATTTTATGACCCTAAACAATAATCACTTATGGTTCCTCATTTGAACCCATAAGTAGTCAAGCCCCAAGGATAAATATAGCTATGGGAATACACTATTGAAGCTATTAGCCTCAACATCAGCTAATCGAGATCCACTAATAAATTCAAGCTGATAGAAGAGACATAAAATTATATTACCATAGACTACCTCAAGGTAACCCAATAACTATAAAATACTAAGATGGAGCTTTAAAAATTGAAATATATGATTAAACACCTAAATATTGAGGCTAAGGCCAAAGATGCATAATTCAGTAAATAAAGGTCCAACCTACAAAGCCACATATCTAATGAGAGATTATAAGTGATAGTTAACCTATGAGTGGTTGCTAAAAATGAGATATATGAGAAGGAAAATAAACTATACAAATACTATTGGGAAATGATTAAGGTCATAGAGGTAAACCTAAAGATAAAATTGATTTTCATTGTAGATGTGCAAAAGATAGCCTCTCAAGTGAGCACATTTGTTGATTAAGTGATCACCTTTATCTCTCCTAAGGTCCTAGAGTTAGAGAGCCTCATTCAAAATCTCTACAATGCTTCTCATGAGAGGCTATAAGTAGTAAGGGTGACCTATCAGAGGTAGGTGGTGACCAAGGTCAATGAGTTTCTTAGTTATAACAAGGTAGACAATAAGTGTAAGGAATTATTTAATGCCATAGAGTATGTGGTTTGAGATAGGTAAGGATACATCAAGTAGTTAGTCCAATTGGGATTTCCCTCCCCTTTCTTTCAAGATAATAGTGTCCTCCCTGAGGACTATATCAAGGCACTGCTTGAGCAAAAATAGAATGACTAGACCATCTTCATGGATCTCAATTAAGCATTTGATGTCTCTAAGGTGGATAAAATTTTGCACTCACTCACCTAGCTAGAGTTTCAAATGTTTGTGGTGGTCAAAGGCTTGGTAAACATCTTTTTCAATGAGATAAGAGATATAGACAAAGCCTTTAAGGCTCTAAAAAATGAGACCTAGCTAAAGGAGGAATAATGGGTGTCATTATAAGTGGCCCTTCAAAAATTATAGGTATACATACATTCTTCACATTTTCAAAATTTTATTTCAACTAGTTTGAGTACCAGAGTTTTATGTTCTCCCATCCATATGTGGACACCTCTGTGAGTTGTTAGGAGCTATGGATCATAAATCCATATCTTTTTAGCTTTGTATCAGCTTGTATTTGGCTTTAGGCTCAATCGGTAGTTAGTAATTCTTTAGCACCTTTTGGAAATTCCCCTTATAGTCCTTTCCTTCTCTGGGGGTCCTTTTAAATTTTTTACTTAAGTACCATCCTTCATCTACTTCTAACTCATGGTGCCCCCATGCTCAATCTCACCAAAGAATTCCTCAACCCTTATAAAGAAGTGCTAGCTTGGCTTGTGTTCTCTCTGTGCTTATCTCAAAGTAGTGTCAGTTTACCAAAACTTAAAGGAGAGTCATTGGATGAGAGTTTAGGTCCCTCATTTTGAGAAATTTTTTTAAAAGTGTAATCTATTTATTCCAAGGGGGACCAAGGCTATTCAACATAACATAGGTAGGACATCTTTGGAAGTATACATGTGGCACCACCTCGCTTCTCCTAAGCATAGTGGATGTAATAGAATAATGAAATTATGTCATATATAGGATCCAAAGGATAAATACACTCATGATCTCAACACCCTCTTTCAGTTACAATGGCACCATCATGGGCATGAGTGGTAGAATCTAAAGGTGTCATTTACCTAGGGTGCCACCTCACTTATATATTCTAGGCCTTTCCCTTTTAAAGGGGGCTAGTTATTATTTGTTTATAGTTATCATATTTGGTATTCTTTATTTTTCAACCATTGTAATAGACTAGGATAGTAGCAGTTAGTATTATTATAATATGTAACCTTAATATGTGTAACTCACAGATGTGATTAGATGCTTTGTATGTGCTTTTTTTGGCCTTATATATTATGTTCTCCATTTACAATGAAGAGGATGTGATGATCTATGTTATTTGGAGTAAAAAATTATCTTTGTCTATTATTTATTTTCTTCTACATCTATAGTTTGGGTCTTTGCTTGTATAATAGACTGTATCTCATGCTTTATGTTCCTTCATGGTTTATAATGCTTAAGGATATAATCTATTTTATGCAATTATAGACTAATGTTTCAAATCTCTCAACGCATAACCTTATGTTAAAATCACTTTACATGTTTTTTGTTTTCCTTTTTTCTATCCCTTTTCACCCCCATAATTAAATGAAGAGATGACTTCTAAAATCCTAGATGTTACTTTACAGATCGTATTTTGGTCCCACACCTGTAAAGCTTACCATAGAAGCTTTTTAACCTAAAGCAAGAGTTTTAGGCATCAAAAATTTTCTTTGTTTACCCTTTTCACCCCTTAAACTTAAATGAAAGGTTGGATTCTAAAATTTTGGAGGTTGCTTTCAAGACTACAATTTAGTCCCACAACTGTAAAGCTTCTGCCTTTCATGTAAAGGAAAATGTAATTTTTCCTTGAAGGAGAAATCCACTCTTGCCCTATTTTAGATGTATCTCCTAAGAGATACCTTGAAGTGGAAATATACTCTTGTGCACATTTTAAAGGTATCTCCTAAGAGATACATTGAAGGTATTACATGGTCCTTCAAAATATCACCTAATAGTGCCTTCTTTGTAAAGGAAAATTGCACTTGTTCTTTGAAGGAAAAATCCACTCTTGTTCTTGTTTGAAAGGTATCTCTTAGGAGATACCTTTAATGGGAGATCCAGTATTTTGCATGTTTTAAAGGTATCTCCTAGGAGATACCTTTAAGGCACTATAATGGCCTTCAAAATATCACCTAGTATTGCCAAAATAGGATACTCCACTTGTTGACCACTTTTTATACAACTACCAGTAGTTCTTTTTGGGTAAAGGAAAATTACACTTGTTCCTTAAAGGATAAATCCACTCTTGTGTTTGTTTGAAAGGTATCTACTAAGAAATACATTGAAGGGAAAATCCACTCTAGTGCATGCTTGACCTTGAAAGTATTACAAGGGCCTTCAAAATATCACCTAGGAGTGCCTTCCATGTAAAGGAAAATTGAACTTCTTCCTTGAAGGAGAAATCCACTCTTATCCCTATTTGAAATGTATCTCCTAGGAGATACATTTAAGGGTAAATCCACTCTTGTGCATGTTTGAAATATATATCTTAAGAGATACATTAAAGGTATAAAGGGGCCTTAAAAATATAACATAGTAGTGCCTTCCATATAAAGGAAAATTTCACTTGTTCTTTGAAGGAGAAATACACAAAATGTACTTTAGGTAACACAAGCAACAATTCATATCAACATTGGAAGGGATAAAACCATGATCATCTAGAAAATTTTCCATTAATCTAAATGAGAGTTGGGAATAATGTGAAACAAAAAAAAAACCTTAAGCATGTTCAAATCCAAAAAAAATTCCATTGAACCTACAATATAAAAACAAAAGCAATAATTCATAAAAACATTGGAAGAGGTAAAACCGTGATCATTTGAAAACATGTCCATTAATATAAATGAGAGTTAGGAACAACGTACATCCAAAACATGCATGGATGATCTCCAAATTGTAAAATGTCACATGGTAGTGAGCAAGATTGGTTTCTATAGATAATAGGAAATATTAAAGTTAGGTATTAGGAACATATAAAATCTTAAACCAAGTGACAGATTAAATTTTTGAGCATGATAAAATTACCATAGCACAAAAAAAGTCTGAGGAAATCAATTTCTTAGGGAAATTATCTTAGGAGAATTATTCCATAGGCTAAAGTGACAATGACAAAAATCTCAAAGGGTCTTTGCAAAAAAATCCAAAGGACACTTTCAAAATGTCCAAAGGGCATTTCTCATTAGGGAAAGGTATGGAACTAAAGCCCTGGGGTACGTTTGGAAGGAAAAGGTCCATTCCAAAAAGGCTAAAGGTTACTTTCAAAAATATTGAAGGGTACTTTTAAAAATTTGAAGGGTACTTTCAAAAAGCTTGAAGGGTACTTTTATAAGGCTCAAAGGGTAATTTAAACTAGCCTGAAGGGTAATTTCAAAAATCTTGAAGGGTACTTTAAAAAATCCCAAAGGGTGCTTTCAAAAAGCCTGAAGGTTACTTTTAGAATGTCTGAAGGGTACTTGTCATTGGGGAAAGGGCCTAAGAAAAAAGTCTTGAAGGGTAAGTATGGATTGTAAAGGGTCATTCCAAAAAAATTGAAGGGTAACCATGAAAGGCAAAGGTTTATTTAAAAAAAATTGAAAGACAATTTTGTAGTGAAACTATCCTTACCAAAACTATCGAAGGGTAATTTATACAAAAGCCAAAGGGTATGTGCCCTTGGGGTCATTATTATAGAAAAATTACATGGGAAAGATTTTTTTAAGGAATTGTTTTAGGTCTTTTGAGTCAAATAAAATATCCAACAACAAAATTCCAAAGGGTCATTTCAAAATTTAAAAGTGATAAATGGCCAAAGGGTCTTTCCAAAAAAGCCTTTAGGGTACATTCAAAAATCTTGAAGAGTACTCATTGAATCTTATGAGGTCTAAAATTTTGATGGTTTCACTTTGAATCTTAGAATTAACACACCTTTACCCCTTTATAAGATAGAGAAGACCTTATATACAATAACCAATTTATGGTAAACTACCTTCCTTAATTGAAATACCTATTTTCTCATTAAATCCTTTCTATACCACAATAATGATGGGTAAGTTCCACCTTGAGGTTTTTTACTATGAGACTCCTTTAAGCACCTTGTAATACCTTACTGGGTGATTTTAAATTATCTCTTTGAGGGTAAAATTAAGGTATCTTAATGGGTGAATTAAAATTATCTCCTTTGGAAAGTTTCACTCTTTTAAGCATTCAAAATAGGGGGAAGGGTAGAGTAGAAAAGAATTTGCCTATGGTCTCAATATTTACCTTTGAAGATGGATTCTCTATGGATAAGTGTTTTTATAACCAATGTTTGTTGCGAGTAGGTGTTGCACACACATAAACAAACATAGTCAAGTAGTCTCAAAAATTTTGATATAAGAAGACACAAAGATTTAGAGCAAAGGATACTCTTAAAAGATACCTTGAAAGAGAAATCCACTCTTGTGCCTATTTGAAAGGTATCTCATTGAATCCATTATAGACATCTCTAATACTGGGAAACTTCAACCTTAAGGTATTTATGTAATATAATACATGTTTTGAATTTTTGGGTTAGTTATCCTTTTCATCATCAATATGCTTAGTGAATTTTGATGGGTGGTGTATCAGCCTTCTCTTCCTCAGGTTCCCCTTCTTCATTTTTTGGCTAAGTCTTGGTCCCTTCCACTGAAAACACATGTCATCATGATGTTCTTCAAGAAATAAGGGAGTTATTATTTAAATTAAAGGTGCACCAATTTCTAATAAGAATTCTAGAGGTAGTTTAGAGAGGAAAACATGTCACCAAAATGTTTATTCTAAGCATCATGGGAATCTTGAAGGTTGATTCACAAATATAAATTCCATCCCATATCTATAAAGCTTTCCATAGGAAATTTTTCATCGGTAGTGAGATTTTTAGGCATCAACAATATCCACTAAGATATTATTTCATGGGTAACTTGAAGGTATTTCTTAGGAGATACCTTGAAGATATTTCAAACCTCAATAACACTAGGAAAGTTCAATCTCAAGGTCTCCAATAGGATATTCATTACAGGGCCTTTTAATACCTTCATGGGTAACTTGAAGGTATCTCCTAAGAGATACCTTAAAGATATTAAAAGGACCATCAAGGTAAAGGAAAATTTTAGAGGTACAATAAAGTAATTATTTGAATCTAAAATTATTAAAGTGATAGGGAAAATTGTGAAACTAGATTGAGGTGGAAAGAAAATGTGTGCAGGAGGTCCTAAAATACATGCTCTCTCAATTATTATAATGCCCTTCAAGTTATGAAGTTATCAACTAGTAGCGCTTTCAATGTGAAGGAAACTTCTACTAAGAGATACATTCAAGGTGAAGTAAGGTGATTTTGAGGTGTCAACTAGGAGATTCCTTCAAGGACTTGAATTACACTTGTAATAACATCATGATTAACTTGAAGATATCTCCTATGAGATATCTTGTAATAAAAATTCACTCTTGTACATGATTGAAAGGTATATTCTAGGAGATACCTTGAAGGCACCTATTAATGGGAATTTTCATACATATTAGAAACATGCTTCTTGTAGTCATATGAAATGTAAAAAATGGTAACTTGAGCATGTCTAAAGAAACCTAATTTTTAGGTCCCTCTTTCTTGCTCTCATGACCCTCTTAGGCTTACTTTCACTGATTTTGAATCATCTATGGCCTTTCAGACTTGACTCTAGCTAATCCAGGACCCTCTCTTCATAACTAATCCATCTCCCTAGGTCTTATCTACCCAAGATAATAGTGCTAAGGTTGGATAGTAGAACTAGACCCTAGGGTGTCCCCTTTTTAGTACTCTTGTCTAATCAGATTTTGATCATAATTTACCATTTTCCCCTGATTCCTCTTGTTTATTATGTCAAACTAGTTCATTTACATCTAACCCATGACCAATAGATCGATATAAAATCCCATTCAAAGATCATTTGGAAATGGTTGGAAAATATCATTCAAGAAAATAAGAATACAAGCAAGACCACTCAATAAATATTCCTTATTCTCTACATACAACTAGTCCATACACTTTCAAGCTAATTCAAGACCCTAAACCAATCCCTAGTCATCTCAAGCATACCTAGTTTTAACATTTCTTGTATTTCATTTAATATTGTACTAAGCACTCTAAATGGGAAAAATACATATGGCTTCATCCCTATTTAGAGTATTGGCATGTAGATAGCATGCCCACACATAGGGTGTGAAGTGCATCTAGTGCATCTTATACACACTAACTCCTTTTCCCCATTTACCAAAGTTTATTTCAATTGCATAAAAGATACAAGTACATGAATAATCAGCTCTATAAGGAGCTCTACTGATACCAAGGACCTAAAAATTAGTACACAAACTCACACTGAGTAGGAAAATGAAACCCAAAAATATTAGATCCTAAGAACAACAACACTAAGGAAGGACTATAGCACCAGAGCCTAGGGTGTCTAGTTCTGACACTCCTATCAAATCAAAAAATAAAGTCTAGGATCCTATTTGCAATAGTGTCCTAGCCCTGCACATATATTTTCAAACCCTATCTTAGTCAAAATAGTCTAGAATCAGCTAAGTTACATTTATCCTTGCTCTCATACTAATTTTAGAAAGTTCAAATTTCAATTAAATTTTACAAATTAGTAACTATAATTAGGAATATTATTTATTGATTTATCCTACTCAGACTTGTTTATTAAATAGGAATAAAACTCTATTATTCCCAAGAATAATATGTCATTTGGTGAACCCAACTTACTTCAAATTTTGCATAAAAACCCTAGGGTAAATTCCTAGTTAATTTTTCCTATTAATTTTTTATTTTTTCTTTGAATAGTTAAATTAGAAATTCATCTCAAATTTTTAAATTTTGTAGTAAATTTTTTTTAAAAAAAATTCAAACCCTATTTGCATACACTAAGTCCCAATAATTTTCTAGCATTGATCCAATAATTACCTAATTTTTTACTTGCACATATAAATCATAAATTTATCTTAAATTTTAAAATTTTGTAGTAAATTTTAAAATAAATTTATTTCAAACCCTAGTTGTATTAACTAGCTCCCAATAATTTTCCAATCATTATCTAAATTTTTAGTTGTATATTAAAATAAAAAAATCACTTAAAATTTCAAAAATTCATAGTAATTTTTAAAAATATTTTTTTTTCTCAAAACCCTAGTTGCATAAACTCGCTCCCAGTAATTTTGCAATCATTTTTTGAATTTTTAGTTGCATATTAAAATCAGAAAATCAATTCAAATATCAAAAATTCATAGTATTTTAAAATTTATATTTTTCTCAAAACCCTAGTTGGATCTACTAGGTCCCATTAAATCAAGCACTTTCCCATAAAATTCTAAATTTATCCTTGAACACTTAACTTAGAAATTAAATTTCAATTTCAAAAATTTATAGTATTTTGCAAAACTATCACTGTAAAATCGTTAGTTGCATGTACTAGCTCCTAATTCACTTCTTGAGGTATCACCTTACATCCATAATCAAATTTCAAAAATGATTATCACTTATATGCATTTTTTTCTTAGATTTCTTGTGAATAACAAGGAAACCATAATAGTACCTATCATGTATATGAATGATGAAGTATATCATAATCTAGTACAAAGCTTCATCCTTTGCATTTCATGTTTATGTTTCATTATATGGGATGATATTAAAAAATTCATTGTAAAAAATTCACAAGACTTCAAAATTCTTTTTGCCTATTCTCTTTTGCTCATATGGAATAAGTACTAGTTCCATTTTGTTAAATACATTCAAAATGTTATGTTGCATGTCAAAAATTTATATGCCTTTATGCAAAAATTCATGTTCTATATCCTTTTCTTTTTGTTCCTCATGTGGAAAATTGTTCATATTTATCATGCTAAATGCATTCTAAATTTTATGTTATATATCAAAATTTTCTATTCCATTATGCAAAAATCCATACCTTTTATCCTTTGATTACTATGGACTGCTCTTTATAAACATATTATTACACAAATCAACACTAAAAATTCATGCATTTCACTTCACATTCATGCTTTCTACCTAAATACATATAACTCATCGGCTACTTTTAAGTATCTTCCTACCAGTACTAGACCTAATCAAACACTAGCGATTGTATCTATCCCTCCTCCCTTCAAACTTGGTGCATCTAGATCTTATCTTGTATTTACTACCAGCTCTATGCTTATAGTTGATCATATAGTCCATGATATTGTAGACACCATAAATCTACACACCTATGACTTCAAATGTCAAAATAGCTCTATAAGTACTCTTGGACTCTCTTAGGCCCAACCTACACCTATTGGGCCTAAACCAACCAATATACACTTAGTTTCACCTAACTGAGTAACCCTAACCTTCAGGACCCTAATCATATGGACCCTGACTATCAATGTTTAGGGTGACCATTGACATTCAACCTTGGGAACCCCTAACTATCCACTGTCAAGATACACCTTTTTACTAAGAGCATGCAATCTGTATCGACCCTTTTCTAAATATAACTTGTCTAATTTGTGTTATGAGCCTTTGCATACACAAATTATATTTAGATGACCTAGTTACACCTTTAATTCCACCTCTTGCTTATGCCTATAAGAGAGAGAAAATCCTGAGAGGTGAAATCCATCTGCAATAATTATTAAGAGCTCAAGTATTCAAGAGTCTTCTTTTGTAGGTTAATTAGGTTAATTAGCATCATCAGTATTATCAAGCATTATCAGCTATCTTATTAAGAGCCAACTTTTTTTCATATCTCAACCAAGCTTTTAGGTATTGTTACTCTACTAGAATAAATATATATTCTACCAATAGGCTAACTATGTCAACCACCCACCCAACTAACATTTGGTAAGATAGGTGCTTGTTGATTACTATTCACATACTTTTATTATATTTTGTAATCAATCTATCCTTTGCCTAACTCCTAAAATGCATATATGAAATCATATCATATTTTTTTTATTAAACCCAAAATTTCAAAATCAACTACCAATGGTTAGAGCCCAACCATTGATGGTCAATCATAACCACCAATAATTACCCCAACTGTTGATGGTCACCTATGGTAGAAAAACTAGCAAGCTAATTTTACCCATCCACACCCAACCAAATCTAATTTTATATGTTTTCAACCACTCATAAAACCCCTTCTGATTGTTTGAAGCATACCCCAACCTGTTAGCACTATTATTAATTAGTTTATCACTAATTGGATCATTTCAAGTCTACATTTCTATCAATCTTTCTTTTATTCAATTTCATTACCTTTTGATTATTGATGCAAGTACCTTCTTTCATGTTTATCAACTTGATTGTGTAAAATATGTGGATTGATAGATCCTAAAGAAGCTCTCACTTCCAAGATATATCTATAGGTAGGCAATCCACCCAACTATCTGTCTAACAAACAAGTTTGTTTTAGTGATTTTTTTATCTATAGGTCTTCCTCTCAAGCCAAAGAGGAGCTCTCACAATTATTTGGATTCAATGCATGCATAAAAAATAAGTTTTTTAACCATACCCATATTGATTTTCTTTTCTCTCTTTCTTTAAAACCTTAAGCAAAAATTTACATGAAACATTATGGCATGCCCGATGGGACCAAGAGTCTTTACTCACATTTTCTTTGCATTTGTATGTTCTCCTCTTTATTTGTGCTCATAATTAAAACTAAAATTTCTTTTGGGATTAAAATAAACTACATCCATTACTTTCTTGTAACATTAGTTCACTTTGAATTAAAGGATAGTAACCTTATCATAGCATCACCTTTGTTGAACACACTATCTAGACCACTTTCATCAAAAAAACATTAAAATAATTTAAGACAAGGCTTGACTAGGATTTCATCACCTAGAAGTCACTTTACCCATTCTTGAGGATGGAGGTCATTAAAAATGGGAGAACCAAATCAGCTCTCTAGTTGAGTCTAAACTCTGGATAACAATATATATTGGCTAAGCACCTAACACTCTTATCACTACAAGACCTTGAAGTGAGGGGGTAGTCCCTAATACCAAGCCACGTATTGATTTCAATATAGATTCTTTTGAGCACCTAAATAACCTAAAACCAACCATAGATTACTTCTATAGTACCTAATTCACAAGCCAATTTCTATCATTCATTCTCATAAAATAAGGCATAAACAAAAAGTGAGATTAAAACTAACCTCTAGGCTTAACATGCTTCATCGTGTGTGTATGGATTGCCTTGATCATTTTATTATCTTATTTTTGTTTGAGTGGTGAGTTTGTTCTTGTTTTCTCTCCCCTTTTTCTTACACGGTTCTCACTCATCAACAACAAAGAGACCTAGTAGAACAAAACCTATCACTTAAATCAACATCTTCTACCTCCTCATATATGGAGTATGTCTCTAAGGTAGAAGATTCACCTCAAAAATTTGGAATCCCTAGTTTCCCTCAATTATTTCCCTAAGTCGACATGGATTTTACCACTTTTCTAAAAAATAACCTTGTTACCCTTTAGAATTATCTTAACACCTCTCCTCACCATATCCTAATTTTAACCCCACCTCAAGATCCTCCTTATGGCATGCCATCCCACCTTATGAAAGGTATCCTTATTGCTATGGTCACCACCCAAACTTTGACCACCCCATGCATCTTCATCTACTAACCCCTTTGATGTTATGGTTGAGAACCAGCCTATCCAACCAACCATTACCCTTACACCTTCCATCCCTACTAATGACTCATTTACCTTAGGAACAACCCAACCATTAACCCATCATACCCCACTTATAACTTGAGCACCCACCACCAACATTACCAACCTCCCCTCTGTGAAACCTAACCCATAAGTTAATACCCCTTTACCAAGATTAAGTGTACCTATCCCTTATACCTCACCACCTCTTAGTACAAAGGTCACTACCCCCCCTCTTGTCACCAACCCAACTACCACCCATACCCAATCCATAAAGAATTCTTAGCAGTTATCCATTACAACAAATCTAGGATACATGCCTAACCCATAAGGGTATGTACCCACTACCAAACCACCATCATCCACTTACACTACCCAACCTCTAATATCTATATTATAATATGTGGTAGCCTCTCAATCACCAAAAAATTACAAATATGTTACCCAACCTTAACCACAATATCAACCTTACAATCCTTTTCATGTACCACCTCAAGTCAACCTAATGAAAATGATCATGGACAAGATGACCAAGCTTGAGTCATATATTTCAAGGGCTCATAACATCTTATCCTATGATTAGATTTTTAGTGAACCTATTCACCCTTCTATCCCCATCAAACCTTACCCTCCTCAATGGGAACTTCCAAAGTTTACCTAATTTCAAAGCAAGGAGGACCCCCAATAGTAGCTTAGGTATTTTAGTCATGCATGTTATGTGATTACTTGTAATGATGCCCTTCTCCTCCAAACCTTCCCCATGTCTTTATCTAGTCCAATAATTTATTGGTAGAGTGCCCTTACCAAGCATTTAATCTTTTCTTTCACCCAACTACCACAAGTCTTCTTGGATCACTTTCTCATTAACATTTCCAAGAAGGTCTCTATCATGGACCTCTATTCTATTATTTAATTCAATGATGAGTCTATTGAAAATTTTGTCACTCATTGGAGAAGCTTGATTAATCAAATTTCATTTTCCATGCCTCAACCTGAACTTATAAAACTTTTCACTCAAGCTTGCACCAAACATATATCTTCTACACTAGGTGTCCAAAGCTTCAATAACCTTTGATGAGGATTTTTCCATGACATGTAAGCCATAAAATTGGGCCATAGATGAGGGTAAATTGAAGTTACAAAACAAGAAATCTACATTCAAGACCAACAAAACCTCTTCCTCCAAACTAGGCAATGAAGCTAGTACTAGAACCAAGATTAGGGGAACCGTGAATGTCATCATCCTTAAAACCACCCCTCCACCCAATGTCAATCAACAAAACTCTTCCATTATATCCGATCAAAATACAAGGAACCTAAATTGAGGCAACTAAAAATAATTCACTCCACTTGGAGAATATTATACCTCAGTTCTATAAATCTACTAAAAGATAACCTTATACAACTTCCACCCATCAAACCTCCCCATTGTTTGATTCTTTCCATCTAGTACCTACTTGGTACAATGAGAATGACCTCTATGTTTTCATTGGGTAATTAGACATGACATCAGTTGATGTAATAATTTCAAAAAAAATATTCAAATTCTTATCGATGAAGGGGAACTCATGTTGGATAATCCTAATGTCACTAAAAATCAAACTCTTGACATATTTAGGAAACCTTTCCCCAACCATGGCCCTAGAAAAAATGAGGATATACCAATTGAATGCTCTCATGATGACCACAAGGCCAATATAGTTCATAATACACCTACCCCTACGGACCTAGTCAACCCATCTACCTACTCTTCCCCCACCTCACCTACTAAGGTGATGGGGTCACCTTACCCTCCTTCAGAGACCCAAATCATGGAGGATCATTTCTCTTTAGCTATTCTCATAGAAGCATTAGAATCATCACCTTTTACCTCAACTAGCACAAACAAATAAACAAACATCCTTGATCCACCACCTCCACCAACTACTGAACAAACCACCACACCTATGGACATCATACCTAGAGGAGAAGTGTTCCACTGATATCTCTAATGTAGGAGATATCTATCTAAACCCTACCTTCCTCACCTAAAAAAATCAACCAACCTACCAACATCCCTCCCAACATACAAATCTATATGTTGCATCCACTACCCATTGATCAGGACCATTACATAAAACTTTTTACACATTAGTATATAAATTGAAGTTTTCCCTAAAACCAAACATGGATCAAACCACCTTCTACAAATTATTAAGGCTTCCCTCCATCAACAAATTTGAACCTTCTATCATTCCTCTAACTAAATAATCCATCATCTCTACACTAACTCTTAAAATAATTTAAACTTATAACAACTCTTAAACTTGTCAATCAACCAAAATGGCCACCACCTCACCAAAAAAGACCTCTCAAAACTCCTGGTGGCTTCCCTACTTAGAGTCTAGTGCACCCATCCTTGAAAGTATACTTAACTTCACCCAATCCTATACCTAGGTATCGATCCACACTAACTAAAAGGATGAAAACATTTGAAGGACACATGAATAAACCTCTACCTTTCCCTATATCTTAGTGCCTCACCCTTCAAATTTTATTAAAAATTAACCCACTTTCAACATATGCTTCCCACTATCATTGATTACACCATCACATTTATTATTTGATGTGATGGTCTTTTTTAGATTACAACTAGTCAGACCACCAAACTCAACCACCCTAACTACCAACATACTTAGGTTAAAACCATTTCCTAGAACCACCTTAATCAATCCATATCTCACTCAACCTATTACCACCCACAAACCCATCTTATCAACCAAAACTGTGAGCACAAAACCTTCCTTACCTCTAGTAGAATCCTATACAACCATTATTCAAAGATTAGTACATACCTCTTAGCTCACATTACCTCAAATTATACATTTTGATCCTATTGATTAAAATCCAACCTCATACAATGACTCTCAAATCTGATCCTATCAACCAATCCAAGAAAATAAGGGTTTATCTCAATAAGCTATGAGGTGTTATGTTGATTAAAGACACGATAAGGTCTATTCAAAGAAGAAGAAGGGAATTAAAATAAAGGGGATTATTGAAGGTAAGAAATATAAATGGTTTTTGATCATTCTCTCACAAATAAAAGAACCTACATTTGGCACAATAGTAACTTACAGGTCTATACCCTATAAGGAGGCCTGATTGCAATATGGATGATTTTGAACCTATCCAAGAGGGTATTTGTGATTGGTAGAGAAGTAATATTCATCAGGGGATAGTAATTCATTATGATCAAAAGAGGAAAATATCATACCAAGTCCACTGGGGGACTAAAAAGAACCACAAAAATGTACCTACAACCCTTGAAAGACCTATAGGCATGTAGGTGTATTCATCTATAGTTTAAGGTGTAGGGTCACTAAAGATATATCAAGGAGGTGTAACCTAAAAAATCCTAGGTCAATAGATTAAAATTAAGAAATTTTTATCTCAATCAAATAATATGATATAACAAAGGATAAATACCACCCTAAATCCACTATGACGTGACCATGATGGCCTACAAGCCATGGTATGGACCACATAGTCATATTCTAGGTGATGAGGTTTTGGTTGTCTAAAGGACTTATCAAGGCCTATGAGGGGAATAAAACATTTACAATTGTGATCAAAAGGGGAAAATGAATTTAAATTTTTAAAACAATCCTAAAACACTCATTACATTCACCTACAACCAAAATCATCAGCTACAATAGCCTTAAAACACTTAAGGGTTTGTGTCACAGTCACAGAGGGTTTCATGATAGTGGTAGGGTTTAAAACCTAAGGGGTGATATTATGGATATGTTTCTAGAATATTTGTACAATAGGGGCCTTCATAGTTATACCTCAAGATTTCAAACTCCTTCAATGTTTCAAACATAGTTCCTAGTCTGTAGAGGGGTCATTTAGACTAAATTCAGTCAGGCACTTGATACAAAGCATGTAGAAGATCAGTTGAGGAGTAAATGGTTTGGTTGGGGTCATCATGATAATAAAAAAAGGATGAAAGCCTAAAAAATCAAGCATATTTATATATTAACCTACAATAGACTTAAGCAAATACTAACCTACATCCAACATATAACCAAAACTCATTCAAGCTACAAACAATGCAATGGAACCCTATAAACCTATGTGTGTCTTTGGAAAGTTTTATCTAAATATAAATGCAAAAATGGCATTAATATTATAATTAAATGAAGAGATTATAAAGGGAAAGGCATAATAGGTTTCAAAGAGGTTTCAAAATAACAAAAGAGGCACCTATAGTCAAGATCAAGTAACCTATAGTGCCTTACATTACTTTGTTTTCACTTATAGTTTAAGAATATAAGGCCTTCAAGGGAAACCTACTTAAAGGTATGAACATGTAAATTACAAGGATATGATCATACTCATAGTCAAAATTCATGACCTACAACCATGATAATTGTAGATGAATTCAAGTAGGCCTATTCAGTAAGTGTGAGGATGGAGGTAGACTACTAAGCCTACTAGTTTTCTTGGATCACATGGAAAATTTTAACCTTAAATTAAGGATAATAAACAAGGTATATTTGGTTTAGAGGTAAAAAATACTCATCTATAGCTCTCTCAATAAAACCTACAACCATTTTAAGGGTAAAACCTTCCTTCAAACTAACAAGCAAAAAGTGAGTAGTGGCCTATAAGGTTATTTTATATCTAGTGAATAAAGAGTTTAAGGAAGATAGTGATGAAAATATAATAAAATTGATATGAAGGAACTCTCAAAGGTCCATCTACAGTCAAGTACATCAGACATGTATGAAACATGAATGAAAAAGGCCTAAAACTTTGCATATAGAGATCAAATGACTACAAGGAGATGGGTAGGATCCCTATTTTGCTTTGAATAATTATAAATGTATATTTAAGATGAAATTATCTCTAATATTGTTCAAACTTGTTCAATTCCAACTTATATAAGTGTGTACTTAGTCATTTGAAGCCTAAATGCCTTATTAGAGGTCAAATCATGCTTGAAAAATGAGGGTAGAGGAGTTTTAAAAAATATTGAAAGGAATATTGAGTGAAATAAATGTGTTTTTGACATTAAATACATATAAAAACCATGAAATTAACCTTTAAAACACCAAAACTCAATCAAAAATGTGGACATTCCATGCATAAATATTAAAATAGAGGGAATTTTGAAGATTTTGGGAGCCACAGGTGGAGTTAAGACCTCAAAATTTGTACAAAAGGTAATCGTGAGTTTTAAAATCATCTGGAAAAGTTTCATGGACTTTTGAAAAATTCACATATTCATAGTTTTGTCTCAGACCTCAACCTATTAGTTTGAGGTCACCATTGGAGCATGCTTCATTCTAGAGTGCTTTAGAATATTCTAATCCAAAATAAATGATTGAAAAGAATTTTATGATGTTTTAAAATCATAATAATACCTATAAATAGTGTAAAAATGCAAAATTTTATGCAAAACATGCTCATATAGGCTTATGCAAGCAATTGGGCATGTGGGCCAAAAGGACAATTTTTAAATTTTCATGAAAAGAGGAATTTAAACATGTTTTGATAGTAGGGTATAGGTACCATAATTATTTTTTAAGTATTTTAAAATATTTTAATAAATAATTTTGATTTTAGTGAAGTTTTTCACTTTTTGCAGTTTTAGGTTACCTTCCAAGCCCCCTGTTTAGATGCTCATTTTGTACACCACATGTGGAGTTTGGCCAAAATATATTAGTATGTTTTTATTACCAATATTTAATTGGAATTAATTAAAATTTGAGATAATTTGAGGATCTTTGATTTATGAATAATTGCTAAGAGCGTAGTTAACCGAGAATGCAGTCAATTCCCCATAAGCAAATTTCATTTACGTGATAACTTTTCATATATTTCACATGGGAGCCCAATATTTTTAGGGATTTTGTAAGGGTAAATTTAATAAAAATCAATATAAATGTTTTTTTTATTTGGATTTATGTACTTCATGAATCATCAGTTTGAATATTTAGCTTGAAAACCCTCCTACGCCCCTAAAAAATAGGTTTTGATAAAAATGGTTTTTCTTGCTATCAAATCATCATGGAAAAAATTTAAACATTTTCATAAGTAAATTAAACTTATATAGGATTCCATAAATGTAATTTTTATGTATGGTAATATATATATGATGGTATAAATCATGTTTTTTATGGAAAAAACATGTAAAATGAAGTACAAGGCAATTCAATAGAATATAATAAATGGATCTCAAAGCTTAGGAATTTTTATTCATTTTAAAATATTCAGTTTATTATAAATAATACTATAATTATCTCTACCATCTCAATCAAAATGGCCATTCTACTACAAATTTGAGAAAAATTGGCCTAGTCAACTTTGTTGACTTGATGACAAAGGTTTTTTCATCAAAATCACATATTTGATGATGAAAAATATTGTTCCAAGTATAATTATTGGTTTTTTAATGTTTCATGGTATCCAAGTGCATAATTTGGCTAATAGGCATATTTGGCTTAGTTGGCCTAATTATTCAATTGTTAAAGTTTGAGTTTGGCATTGATTGGTTATCAAGGGGTTCAAAAGGAGTTTTTACACCATATATCTATTTATATCATGAATATTAATGCACATTTCAACTTTCAAGGTCCATTTTCATGCAATATGGAGTTAGTTACAATTGACTAGTCAAAGCTTATAATGCATCTTCCTTGATTTCCATGCAAAAGGGAATGTTATATTATTCAAACATAGATTCAAATCACTTTACGTGAAATTAATTTTGGATTTTATCATAGTATCATACATGGAGAATGTTTTGAATTTGCATATGGGCCTACCATCCTTACTTCTACACCAACCTTGAAGATCCATGTATGTTTGGTGGAATTTGAATATTTTAATGATTATTTTAAACTTTGTAAAAGGAGTTAGTCAACTAAGACTAACCCTTCCCCTTTTTAAAACACCACATTGGATATAATCATGGTTTGAGACATATATATTGGCTTAATCAAACCATTTTTCATTAGTTCTTGGAGTTGAAGCAAAAATTATAATCTGGACCATACATCAATAAAGGAGATTTTTATTTTTCATATGATTTTTGCTAGATAATAGTGTAATTTATTATGTATCAGCATATTAGTGAGATTATATCTCCTTTTGGCAAGTCCATTCCTCACCTATTGATTTCTATCTCACCTTTTACAGGTCATTTGAAGAGGTAAAAAAGGAATTTTGTAATCCAAAGTTTTATTAATCCGTCATCTAAAATTTTATGCTTAAGGGAAATATAGAAATTTTATTGACTCACATGTGTGCATTAGTTTCAATAGTTTCTAGAGAATATAAGAAATTTAGGTGCATCACCCAATTAGATAGGATTTCCTTTTAGTTTTCCCTTCCCTTTTTCATCCCAAAAATCATAGTAGATTAGATTTCATAGATAAATCTTAAGGAAACCATCCTTCTCTAGAGGTTCTTCTTAACATAGAGTCACCCACACTCTAAGAAGATCCAATTGTATCAACTAGAGAGAAGGTGTGGCTTTCACATATTTAATCAAGGTGCTCTCTAGAGTGATAACATTGAGTTTCACCTAAATTTGTCTAAGAAATTTGTTAAGAAGTTGTGTATTTGTCTAGGATGGGCTCGAAAGATATTGTCTCTAATAGAAATCAAACTTATGGATATTTTTATAAGATAAAAATAGTTTATTTATTTACTAATTTACCATGTTAATGGATGAAATAATGCTACAATGATGATAAATAAAAGGTAAAATAACAATCAAGATAAATAATTAAATTCAAATTGTTTATGTTCTAAGATTAACTTGATTATAAAGAAAGTACAAAAGAGTAGGGGTAAAATGTCTATTGTAAACACATATCAATTTATAACTATCTCATTGAGTGAATCTAGTAAAACCAATATTCAATTGATCCAAACCTAACATGACTCTAATTAAATATAGTGTAATAGTCTGGGAAGTTTGATTATGAGAAAGAAAGACATAGTTACCATAAAAATATGCAAGAAATGACTAAACAATATTAACAACCTTTAAAGTATCAATATTTTATTTTTTATTAAAAATATATTGGACTCATACAATTATCTAAGTGTAAGAGACACCTATGAAATAACAAGATTAAAATAGAAGAAAGGGATAAATTATCCTAAAAAGTAGTAAACATATAGGAAAACTAAATGGGCATAATATCTCTAATTACTAAAAAGACCAATCTAACATAACATACTCTATGTCTCTTTTATAATTCAAAAATATCTAGCCTTTTACAAGGCCTTCAAATATAAAAATATACATAAAGGGGTGAGGCCTTAAAATATTTATCAACTCAGATTAATAATGGGGCAATTGAAAATATTCATTATTGATTCAGGAAAGCAAATGGGATTCTATCAGATTCAGTGGTTTGATCATTATAAAATAATTTTAAAACCACAACTCTTTAAGTTATAAATTTTTATTTTAGTGTTCATTGTCTCTTTTGGGGCCTTTTCTCATGCATGCCACAAGATGACTAGTGCTATACTAATTGTCTTTCATTTAACTTGGTGCTAGATATAGATCTAATTTGAAGATTTTTGGTGATTTTTTTGGGGGTTCTCTTCAAATTTATAATCCACCATATTATATTTAAATATCCATATCTAATTATAGGGCCAAATTAAAAGAAGTGGGCATACCTAGATTGATCGTAGGGATTTCTATAATCAGCTTGCTTCTTTAGTGGGATGAAAACTATCACTTTAGGGTCCTCTAGTTGGTGAAAAACTAACAATAACTTGATTATAATTATAATATCAGATGCACAATCTTATCTCAATATTTAATAACTTTGATATCAATGTGTCCTTCTTTCATTAGGTGGATCCACGTGGTTGTACCATAATTGATCAGAGATCTAACATAATTTTTGGATATACAAAACTTTATAGGTTATTGGGTCATCAAGATCATGACACATGGCATGAATCTACTAACTTAATTCCCTAGAGGCTTTGCTTTGTATGAAAACAACTAGGATCAATAAGTCATTGGGATCTTGGAACTTGGAAACATCTGAGTGATTGGATTGATTGAAGGTCTATAGACATGGAGGTCAGTCTAGTATGTCCTTAAAATTTGACCAAATATCCACAATGTTTGGACACATGGATCTTGGAAAAAGTGTAAATTCAACTAAGTGTTGAAGGCCTTTGGATAGGTTGGAGATACTAGGTTTCTACCAAGTGTCACTAGGTTAATCTAAGTACATGTGAGTATAAAATTAAAAAAAACATAGTTATTATTATTCAAATTAAAAATTTAATTGTTAGGATTTTGAATTCAAAATTCTAATATATTTGAATATAAAAAATTGCCAAGTATGTCAAATTAAATCAAAAAGAGCATTAGGAATTAACAAAATAAAGTCACTTCAAATGAATG
The DNA here is from genome assembly GCA_037957365.1 of Torreya grandis. Lineage (NCBI taxonomy): Eukaryota > Viridiplantae > Streptophyta > Pinopsida > Cupressales > Taxaceae > Torreya > Torreya grandis. Next base: position 499,354 of record JARHVA010006924.1, on the reverse strand, counting down.
AAAAACTTATTCTATATGCAACTTTCAATAATTTCTATAGAATCAAATAAAGCACTGATTGAATCTTAAGCAAAATTTTAGTCAATTGATATTATAATTGAAGCAAAAATGGACCAAATTACATATGAAAATAAATATTTGTATATATTTTCAAAAACATGAGCATAAAACATACTAAGACTTAATAGTTTCATGTGAATTAAAATTTTAACCTAACATAATCTAGATGTGATTTATATGTCAAACTTTCATGATGTAAGATCATTACTATTTAGCATTGGCTGAAATAGTGAACTATTTTTAGAATATTGATCTTACATATATAGGAATGAAACCATAAATGATTTACGATAATGTGATAAATAAGTAATGGGATTTTCCATTTGATCTCAAAAATTTACATTAGTTTGTCCAAAATAATAGTGGCCCTTCTTGAAAGATTATATTTATATAAATTGATTATTTACCCAATTTGAATATCTTTTAAAATAATATCCAAACCATTTCTATTTCCTAGATGATTATCAGTCTTAAGTTGGTCAAGTACCGTGAAGCATGATTTCATTGATCTAGATTGCTCAAGTTTTATGGTCTGGTGATGGGTAGAAACCCCTTATAATTTTACTTAGGGAGAGTATAATGTAATGAGGATTCCACATGCTAACCCTACATCAAAATAAATATTTGTTTTGGGGCATGGAGTGCTACCACTTATCATTATCTCTATGATTTGGGCCCTTAGACTTTTATGCTTAATATGTCTTCTTCCTAAGGTCCTAGTCTTCCTAAAATTCAACACATGGTGGATTCTTGAAGCCTTAAGGTCTCATGAATATTAAACCTTTCATATTAATTTTGGTTTATGATGTCTAAAGTTTTCAATAAGTCACCATGTGGTTATTTATCAAAAATTTAGGGTCTCAGGACTAATAGGTCAATAATATTAATGATTAGTCCCTTTGAGCTTCTGGGCTCCTAGGTTTATGTCACATAGTATGATTTTTGGGCCTTGATTATTTACAAATAATTCAATATCTTTAGACTTGGAAATAGTTATAATTTGGCATGAGACCAAGAATTTATCTAAGAAAGACATGTACAATGGCTTGGGGGAAACCAAAAATCTTAAGGCATGCAATAAATTAAATAAAAATACTAAGGCAAATGACCTTCAAATTTAAAAATAGGTGACTCAACTTCAAAGGGATCGAGGCTTAGTTGGTCTTGAATCTTAGTTCGGATCAACTTAGATGACTTGGGATAGTTTGACTAAAAATTCATGGAATGACTTATAAATAATTGAGTCTACCTCAAGAGGCAAGATACAAATGATCCGCTCAGAATATAAAATGAAATATACTAAAACATGGCTCAAAACTATTAATATAATGGCCCTCTCTTAGGTAAACTTTTAGAAATGAAAAGGTCTCTTTAGAATAGATTTAAAAGAATAGGATTAATCATAGAAAATGAATGTCCCCATTATAATTTAAAATGTTGCAAGTTATATAATCAATAACAAATGGTGACTCATGTTGGGAGATACTCCTAAGTATCTCATGAACCTAGAATATTAAGCTCTTTTCCAAATACAAACATTAGCTACAAGCAATCTCCCAAAATAAATTTAAAACATGAAGGCATAAAAGTTTTATTTAACATGTGGCATACTAAAATTTAATTATTCCTAAATACCATTAGTGTGTGATTTTATGTGACTGATTCCATTATTTAGCAAACACACCTAATACATTAAATTTGCCTAAATGATGGGAACTATTGAAGGATAAAGGATTTTAAAATTTGGCTAAGGGTGGAATGGTATGGTAATTAATCTAATTTTAGAAAAACATTTATATCCCTACTAGAGCTACCTTTGGTCACTTCTTAAGGCATTTACCCACTACCAACCAAGCTAGAAAACCTATGGTGGAAGAGGATGAGATAATTTTTAGAAGACCAAGACACCAATATTGTAGTAAAGGTCAATTGGAAGAGATAAAAGAGAGGAACTTTCTTCATCACCTAGATTTGAATGATCTAGTTTGGGGAAATACCCTAGAAGAAAGAGAAATCAATAATTTACATACATGTTGGTGTATTCCAATTAATATCCCCTATATTGGGAGAATGAGAATTGTTATTCCCTTTATTGGAAGAAGAAAAGGAAAGTTTATTGTCTGTCATTGTAGGAGTAGAAAGTTAAAGACAAAAGAGTCTATTACAGAGACCTCTTAGAGATAATGTGTAGAAATTTTAGCCACTTTTCCAAGGAGAATAGAAGGTGAATGTGGGACATGGATTTTAGGTGGATATTATTAACCTGAGAGCTCATAGAGATAGTGCTCCTTTGTATATTTCAGCCTTCTATCAGGAAAAATTTCCATAGATGATCATGGATCAAGGTGAGAAGTACAAAGTGAATTTTGTTGATATTTCTATTCTAATTATTTGAAAAACTATAGGAAGAGATTAATTATTGATAGAATAATTAGCCATAAAATGAGGGATTTGCACCTTGATTGATTTTATAAGAATGAATACTTTTGGTGGACTAAAAAGTGTCTGAGTGGGGAGGTGTGATCTAAAAGGATATCCACTAGAAACCAAATTAGATGGTCCTAAATCTTCCCAAAAATATCTACATAGTGAAGCTCTCATTGATATATTTATAATGAATTTTTAATGGGGTCAAATGGACTCCGTATACATAATTTATGTCCTAAAAAATATATACCTATAAAGATGGATCAATGATGAGTCAAGATGATGTAGACAAATTAAATCCTACCAAGTGGACTATTGTATGTTGACACATGACAAAGAGTCTAACCTGACATGCAAAAAAATGATAATTTGACACATGGTAAAGAATGGAACACTGATAATTTGACAAGTGTACTAATTAGGGTTTTCCACATGGCACTAATTAGGCTTGACACATGGCACATCCACCTCAAACACTAGATGGAATGCCCAAGACAACTATCATCCACCAAGTGTAAACTCTAAGGCTACATGGTTTTCCTTGACCACTTCACAAGGCTTTGTAAGTGTATTTTAAATTCATGTTTATCTCTTATCCCCATAAATGTGGGATATTTCTCATATAAATGAATGGGAGGCTTACCAAAAAGCCAAATATGAAGGGTAGTTCAACCCATTGTCCACCATAATCCAATTTTGTCTATTACCAAGTGTGCCATGCCATTTTAATAAATAAATGGAAAGAGATAATACGCATCCCTTAGATTTTGGGAAATAATCTTATGGATAAATATAATATGTCCATGATTTTTGGGTTTGAGAACACTATATAAATACAAGAACCCATTTAGATAATTCTTTCCAAATCACATCAAAACATTTAAAGTCTTTCTCATTCAAATTTCCAAGATCTCCTTTGTAGAGTATTAAAGGAGAAGAAGTGAGTAATAATATTGAGAAGCTCAATATGGATAAAATTATTGTAGAATTCCATCATCCTATAGAGTTAGAGAGTTGAATCACATTAGAAGAAGTCATATCTAGAGAATTGATGTAAGAATTATATTACTATTTTCATCCTCTATATATCAGTTTGTGTCTTATTGAAATTGGAGATGTACCCCTATTGGGTGAACTCCATTATAAAATTGTTGTGTTTGTTATCTTTGATTTTATAAATACATTTTTTTTATATTGACAATTATTAAATGCTAAATATTAATTTTCTACCAATTTTCAAGTTAATTATGGAAAATTGAGAAATTATTGATATCCATAAAAATGAAGAAACTAAATCAATGTGTTATTATCCCATTTTTGAGTCATAACATTTGATAACATATTGATGTTTACTAAAATCTATAAAGTTTCATCTCATTTTTATTCTAATTACATGAGGTTTAAGAGGTGGGATTCTATCAGACAATCAAGTCCCAGCTAATCGTTTTTGAATAACAAGGCGGGGATTTTTAGATTGGTTGGGAAGACAACATCTTGGCCATAAACCAAATGGTAGGGATAGGTCCCTAGAGAACACTAGATGCTAGTTCTATCAGACCATAAATAAAATTGAAGTATATTATGCCAATCCCTTGAGTTTATTTCTAATATTTTCTTAATTATATTCAACAAATTATTATTTTTTGATTCAATTAACCCATTGCCTTGTGGATAATAATTTGAAGAGAATATAAGGATTACCTAATGATCATAATCCCATTCAAGGAATTTTAAGGAAGATAAAGTGTGTATATTATCACTTACCATTATGGTGGTCATACCAAATCTTATGGAAATATGTTCCTCCAAGAATTGAATCACTACATCAATTATGTAGTTATTGAAGGGTTGAGCTTAATCCCAACAAGTACAATAATTTATCACTTTAAGAATGAAATTGTGGCCTATAGAATAATTGGTATTAATGGATCCCATTAATCTAGTCTCTATTTTTTAAGTGGTCAAGATTCAATGATAAACAATAGTGACATAGCTGGGGTGAATTCATGGTGTGCAGTGACTTGATAAGTGTGGTAAATTCATACATATAAATGTGCATATTAGAAAATATGTGGCCAATATTAACCTACCAATAGTATTTGATGAGATATAGTATTTATGAACCATTCCTAGTTTCATACTTCCCATGGAAATATCTAAGTACCTCAACTACTTCTTATTTATTCAAGAATCTCAAATATATGCCTTCATGGCTTCTTTTGTAGAGATAACCAATGTTGATCATGAAATGGCTACTTTTCATGTGAAACAGTCTTTGTTATATGGAATTTAGGTTATTGGTATACTCATTATTTCACAAATATTTGACTATGTCTAAGTACCAACCATCATTAGTGATGTCCCACATTGAGTACTATTGGAAATTTATATAGGGATCCACTCTAGCTAATGTATTTTATTAGAGTCCCTAAAATCTAACAATTTTCATTGATTTTGTATCTCTAGGTCAAATTCCTATAGTATGGTCATCCATTCACCAAGCCTCTCTCCTAGTTTATTTTGTATTAATATGGCCTTCATGGCTAGATCAAGTACTAAAACAAATACTTTACTATGGATATTCTAATGTCTAAGAATTTTAATAGCCTTGATCAAAACAAATCCTTTCTTATCAATCATATAATATCTAAGTTTAACATTTTTACGTGGCTTACTCATGAAGGATATTAGGCTTTCATCTCCCACTTCTTTCTTCTATGTCAAAATAGTAGCCCTGGAATTCTCTGAGGTAAATGAACACATGTATAAGAGCTATGTTTAATCTAGATTAATGAGTACTAGTGTTTTTATAATAGTAGATTTGATGTGGTTAAAATCTATTTTTGCTTTAGTAGTCTAGTTAATCTTGGCATCCTTCTTAAGCATACTATTTAGTGGCTTGATTATTTTAGCAAAACTTGATATAAATTTCCTCATAAAGTTAATTTTACCAAATAAATTCCTCAGCTCTTTCTTAGTACTAGATTGTGTTATTTTTAAGATTACCTCCACTCTATCCATGTCTAAAGATGTGCACCTTTTATATATAATGTGGCCTAGTATTTTGACTTTAGTTACCCCAAATATATATTTATTATGATTCAAATAAATCCCATGGTCCCTACATATTTATAGTGCCTTTCTTAGGTCCTTTACATGATATAATATTATTTTGGAAAAGACTATCAGATCATCCATGTAAATAACTATGCACTTACCCATGAGGTTTTTGAATGTAATTTCATTTTCCCTTTGAAAGGTGGTACCCATGTTGATAAAGCCAAAAGGCATTCTCCTATATGCAAAGGTGCCTCACTTGGTAGTGAAATTATCTTAGATATATATTCATAATTAGCTACCACTTTATTTTAGCCTAAATACCCATCAAGGAATGACGTACTTTTTAACACTTCATCAAATGCAAGCAAGGGGTAATTATCCCTTTTAGAGGTTTTATTATGATTATGGAAATCAACACATAGTTTGATCTCCCCATTCTTTTTCCTTACCAACACTAGGTTTGAAACCCATGTAGAGTGTCTTATTAGGAATATGATCCTCTCTAAAATAAGTTTCTATACTTATTTGAAAATGAGTGGATTGATAGGCCTTTGTCTTTTCTTAAAAGTCTTGATTCAAGGCTTGAGGGGGATATTGTGTGTTAATATAGAGGTGTTGAAGACCTTGAGATATTCATAAATTAATTAAATCATGTATCTAAATTTATTGAGAGTTTGTGAAAAATCATGCTTCTCTTTTGGGGTGTAGGTGGTGCCTAAAAGCACACTTTTCACATTACTTTCATTACACAGGTTACACTACTCATGTTGTATACCTTTGATGGGTGTAGGACAATATTTATACTTCTTATAGTCTATGTCAAATAGTCTCTCAAGTAAGACCATCACCTTAGGTATACTATTTGTATTTAAATTAAGAGTCCCATATTCATCATATTCAAAGTCTTCTTGACCATGTTCATCAATTATTTGATCAACAAATACTTTAACATTGGTGATGAATTCCATGATGTGTTGGTTTTCATTAAAGGTTTGGAAATTGTTAATATTATTTGGAACTAAAAGGGTAGAGACTAACTCTACTGAGAATATCCTCATTATTGAATGAGATATAGGCTCTAAAGTACTCACAATAGTGTATCATGAATTGACTATATAATTTTTTGGTCTGGGAAAATTTAGGATGCTAAATGCATCAAATCTTTGATCAGGTTTTAGACTCTTCTATGATATATAGACAAGTGTTTACCATTACATGTGTATTACATCCTCACTTATCTAACCAATAATTTTTAATCACCCAACATTCTAATATTATTTACTTTCGTGCTAAGGGAAAATAGGAGTCTATGAACTAATGCTTCATACTCAGCCACATTATTTGTACAAGCAAAAAATATGTAGTAGATGGCTAGATAAGATTTAGCTCTTGGATTTATCAACTCAACTATAGAACCACATCCAATTTTAGGCTTGGAACCATAAAATTTTAGGGTCCACAATTTTTATTTTACTTTACTAGAGCATATTGGTGGTCTTTTCAAGGGAAATGCTTATGTAATGTTCACCTCCTAGTGTACTTGATCATTTATGATTATATAGTTGCCCTAAGTTTTGATCACATTTTTGATGTGAGGATAAATTAAAAGGGTATCTATATTTAAATTCATCTTATTCAAATAATTTAAGACAAACATTTTATCCCCACTAGGACTACTTGGCCTTATAGTTTAATCTTTTTATGAGAAAATGCTAAGTTCCTCTACAGAACACATTAATGGAGACTATGTCGATAATTCTCCCATGGGAGGAGAAATGATATAATCACCTTTTATAGTTTTTGCTCATAAATATAATTAAATTTATTCACTTCTATTTAAATAATTTGTCTCCATACTTTTACTTGTTATATCCATACCTAGGAATGATGCTAGCTCAGGAGCTTCATAGAAATCTTCTTCATCCAATAGGTTTAATTCCTCCACTTTTAGACTTTGATGCACACTAAACATGTTGATCAAGAGGTTAATATGGGGGATTTATTATTTGTTTAAAAAATATACTCCCATTTTATATTCCTCATAAAGGATCTTATTTGTTATATTTTACTCAATGATCATATTAGGCATCTTAGGCTCTCGTTCTATTCTAATTTGGCTGGTAGATCCACACCATGGTAGCCACATGTGGATGGAATTATTTTTCATGTAACATTTTATTTCTATTGACTATTATTGGCTTAACAACATGCCATAATAATCTAAGATATCCACTAATTGAATATTAATCAATTTCTTAATTTGTGGATCTGAGGCCAATTCCATGTGTATGTGGTTTAAATCCCCTACTACCTTCATCTCTATTTTTCCAAATTGGAAAAACTTATAATCTGACTTCATAGGTGTTAGGAAAAATTATTATAAGATATGTATGGCATATCATTCCTAGAGGCACTTGAATTAACCAAGTAATTATCTAAATTTGTGCCAAACATCCTGACTATCAATAGAAATGGAGGAGTTTGAGTCCTTTCTTTATAAAGAGTAACATGTGTATCAAAAATATTAAAAGACTCCTTCCCATTATTATAAAAAATTAATTTCAAAATCAACTCTTTTCACTTATAGAGTTTTATTAAATCAAACATAGTTATATTAGTTTTGGTCTTCTTAAGATCCTCAATAATATCATAATTGAGTCTGGCCTTTTCTAGTTATTTGTTATCCAAGGTAAATGTACTATTACACTTGATATGATAAGTGGGAGGATATTTATGTGGAAGAGGATTATTTCCCAAATTTACATCAGGTAGAACCTACATATTTTTTAGGGGAGTAGAGGTGGTTAACAAATTGGCCGATATACTCCTTAGTTGGTAATTATTTCCTCTATGGAATTGTCTAAAGGTATGGACTTATTATAAGTTATCTTCTAGTTCAATATCATCTTTGAATGGAAATTCATAATTTTTTAACCTTAAGGTTGTGCCTAGGTTTGATCCATCTTAGTTGTGACTTTAATCAGGAGTAGGCATAGTTTTCATGTTGTCTATATCCTTTTGGAAGATGTTTGAGGTAACTATGAATTTTTTTAAAAAAAAAATCATGGTCAAGTATGTTGTGTACTTGACACCAAGTGTTCAAGGCTAGCTATGTAAAGTTCACATAATGGGAGGCATGATTTTTATCCTGAATGTTATTGTTATAGAGAGTACTAGGTAGGGTTCCATTATTTGGCCTAGAATTCCATTATCCATTAGGACATTAGAAATTAAAATTTCTCCCCTAGGATGTACTATTATCATTATGATTAAAATTATAAGGTCTATGCTTATGTATAATAATCATATAATTTGATAATATTTGGACTATCTTCTTTAAATTATTTATTTCAGAGTCTACATTGGTGTTGGGTTTGATATTTTCCTAAGGTTGAAGGTTAATTATATGTATATTGACATTTACGAATGCATGGGTAGTCACAAAAGCATATTTATATTCATTTATAATAAATGTATATGTATTTAAGTATGATGGGAATGCCTATTGGGTGTTACTAGATGAAGCATACCCACTAGTTCTTGATGTAGTAGATATACTATTATATTCCATTGGGACTAACTACTAGTTTTTCAATTAGGGAACCACATGGTTGGGAATCACATAGGGCATGCCATTAGGCATGCATTTCATTCGAGTTAGATTAAAAATTAGGTTTAGGAATGCATAAAAGGTACCTAGGATAGGATTAATCAGAGGTGTATTATTTTTAAGGCCCTAGTTGATCATCATAATTTTATAATATGCACTTAGTTAGCCCAATGAAGGCAAATGACCAAATATATATCCTTATGGGATCATCTAATACTCAATATTGATAGTTTTTTAATAGGACAAATATAATGATGTGAGAGATGATTGGGTTATTCTAAGAAAATATAATTAATTGAGTCTAAAACCTTTAGGTAGTTTTGTATCTTAACCACTTATGTCTAAGTGTAAGGATATTTCAAATACTAATACAATTTGTGGAATTGATCATTGAACACACTCATAAACTCATTTTATTCTCTCTTGATAGCTATTTAATGATTATACAAGATAGTAGGGTCAATGGGGAGTCTAAAATGGTTCACAAATATTGATTATAACTTATCCCAAGAAGTGATTTACCAATGGAGTAATATAGATTCAAAGCATAAGTGGCTTCGCATTAAGAGTATTGGAACAATCTATCGGTAACATCTTTGTATTGAACTTGGGTTTTAATTAATGAATAGCTAAGGCTTGTATATGTTCCTCTCCCATTTGGAAACATATTAATATACAATTGTGACAAAACTTATTCTAATTTTTATTAAAAACATGAACCATTCCTGGGAAACCATAGGACATTAACCTCCTTGTCTAAGCTAGGCTATGTTGGCCATTGGTAAAGAATATGGGATGACAAATGGGTTAACAAAAAGAGGTGACATAGCTATTGGTGAACTATCAATTGACTAAATGGGTTTAGCCTTTGTTTTACTTTTGTTTTATATTTATTTTAGTATTATATTGTTAATGAGTTATAAGATATACAAGTTAACCACAATAGATTTTGATTATGTATTTATCCTCTATTTTCTAGATTAAAAGATGGCTTACCCTAGTTAGATAAAAGGTTTCTAAAATATCTTAGTTAAATCTTTGGCTACGATCTAAAATCATTGTTTTGGCCCTCCTATTACTAAGAACATGTTGATGTGTGTCTTAACACAATCCAACACTTAGGCAAAGGGGTTGTTAATTCCTTCCTATCCTAAAAAGAGGGAGATATTACAAAAAAAATACCTTTCCAAGGTCTAAATATATTAGGTCTTTGTATGTTTGTCTTCAATAAGTTAGATAATGTGGAGTATTCCATATAAGCTACCTATTTTAATGAATGAGTTGTAGCTAGCTTTGGCTAAGACATTCATTAAGAGGATGCATATTTATATAGGATGTGCTTACAAGATATAATCTCTAATATAAATCAAAATTATGGATATTTATATAAGATAAAAATAGTTTATATATTTACTAATTTACCATGTTAATAGATGCAAAAATGCTATAATGATGATATATCAAAGGTACAATAACAATCAAGATGAACAATTAAATTTATATTACTTTTGTTCCTAGATTAAATTGATTATAAAGAAAGTGGAAAAGAGTGAGGATAAAGGGATAAAACATCTACTATAAACATAGATGAATATAGAACTATTAACTAAGTGATTCTAGTAAAACCAATCTTCAATTGAGCTAGACCTAGAAAAACTTCAACTAAGTATGGTGCAAGAGTATGGGATGCTTGACTGTGAGAAGGAAAGGCACAGTTACCATAAAAAAGTGCAAGAAATGACTACATAATCTCAATAGCCTTCAAATTATCAAGATTTTATTTTTGATTACAAATATATTGGACTCATATAATCATCTAAGTGAAAGATACATCTTTGAAACAATAAGAATAAAATAGGAGGAAGGGAGAAATTATCTTAAAAATCAATAAAAATGTAGGAAAAATAAATGGGCATAATATCTCTAATTCCTAAAAAGACCAACCTAACATAACCTACTCTATCTCTCTTATATAATTTATAAAAATCCATCATTTTACGAAGTCTTTAAAGATGAATATACACATGAATGGGGTGAGCCCTTATAATATTTTCAAACCCAGCCTACTTACATAATAAAAACAAATATTCATTGTTGATTGAGGAATGTAGTTATGATTTTGTTAGATTCATTGGCTTGATCATGAACAACAACTTATAAAACCATACCTCTTTAAGGTAAAATTTTGTCTTTTAGTGCTCATTGTCTCTTTTAGGGAATTTTTTCATGCATACCACATGATGAATAGTAACATAGTTATTTACCTTCATTTAATTTAGGGCTATATAGAGATCTGATTTAAAGATTTTTGGTGAATTTTTGTCGGTATTTTGTTGGAATCACCAATCCACCATGCTCTACATAGACTTACATATTTAATTATATGGGTGGATTAAATGAAGTGACATCCTAGATTGATTGTAAGGATTTATCTAATCAACATTATTATTTAATGGGCTAAAATATGTTGCTTTGGGGTCCTCTAGTTGGTGAGAAACTATCTACAACTTAACTATACTTATCAGCTCAGATGTGTAATCCTATCTTAGGATTTGATAACTTGGATAACAAAATGGGCTATCAAATTTAATTTATTATTTTACTAACTTGAACTACTAGTGTGTCCTTATTTCATCAGTTAGATCCACATGGATACACCCCAATTTCCTTGAACTCTAACATAATATTGGGCTATATATACCACTTTGGGCTAGTGGGTTGTTGGTATCATGACATGTGGCATGATCCCACTAACTTGATTACCCATATCTTTCACTTTATATAAAATTTATTAGGATAAAAAAGTTTTTTGAAAGAATGAGTAGGAGATACATAGGATCCATAAGATCAATCCAAGAGAAAGAACCCACAACAAATAACTTGCAAATATTTCTAGAGAATAAATAAATTTTTCACACCTAAAAAATAGGTGATAATCCAAAAATTTCTCTATATATTATCATTAATCTCTCATTTATTTCCCATATAATGCAAATTATTTATAATACAAATAGTTTGTTTCATGTTAACAAACTATTTGTAATGATTACAAAATAGAGAAAACAAACTATTTGTTTTCTCATACTACAAACAAATATATTGTTGTGAAATTCTCAACAATAAAATAAATTAACCGAGGTAAATAAATTTTACCCTCGGTAATAAATAACTTACCCTATTAACACTAGGTAAGCTTAAATATGCATTATTACAACACCTTCCCTTAAGCGAAACATAGGGAGAATGACAAACAAGGATGGGTCCCGGCTACAAGGCCTGATAAGGTGCCCATGTACAAACCAATCAAAATATATGAAAAATAAAGGAAGGAAGGACTTCATGGGAAATCCCCCCAAGGACAAATTCCTTCACCCCAAGCATCACTCGCAACTGAATATAACGAGGAGAAGCCAAAGGTTTAGTGAAGATGTTTACAATCTGCTCAGCTGTAGGCACAAACTCCAAAGAAAGAACTCCATCCTAAATAAGATGTCAAATGAAGTGCATGTGAATCTCAATGTGTTTTGTCTACTGATGCTTAATAGGATTGCATGAAATAGAAATCACACTTTGGTTATCACACCATAGAGTAGTAGGACCCTGCTGTGTGAAGCCAAACTCTCCAAGAAACTATCGAAGCCAAAGTATCTCCTGACTAGCTTTGACTGCACCTCGATACTCAGCCTCAGTAGAGGACAATGCAATAGCAGTCTAATTTTTGCATTCCTAAGCAACTGGACTTGAACCAAGTGTGAAATAAAATCCACAATTGGACTTGCGAGTGTCAACATCACCAGCCCAATCAGAGTCAGTGTATCCAACAAGCTGTGTAGAACTTTGTGGTGTGTAATGTATACCAAAGTGAGTGCTGACCTAAATGTAGTGAAAAATATGCTTGGATACTTGCCAATGACTCTCATGAGGCTCATGTGAGAACTGAGAGACAAGGTTCACAAAAAATGTGATGTCAGGATGGGTATGAGTCAGGTATAAAAGACTACCTACAAGTTGCCGATACAAAGTGGAATCAACAAGAGGAGTCATATAAGTGGCAGACAACATAATACCTAACTGATATGGAATGGGTGCAGGCTTACAATCAACCATGCCAAATCGATGAAGAAGATCTATTGCATACTTCTGTTGTCCAATAGAAATTCCCTTAGAAGACTGAAAAACTTGAAGACCAAGAAAATAATGTAGAAGTCCCAGATCTATCATATCAAACCTATCTGCCAACTTGTCCTTGATGTCATGTATCAAGGAATATGAACTACCAGTGAGGATGAGATCATCAACATACAAAACCAAAATTACAAGCTCCTCACCTTGCTTCAGGATGTATACATTGTGATCTGACTCACAACGAATAAAACCACAACTCAAAAGAAAACTATCCATCTTCTCGTACCAAGCTCTAGGAGCTTATTTTAGGCCATAAAGAGAATGATGGAGTCTACAAACCAATGATGAGTCCTACACAAATCCTAGAGGCTGCTCCATATAGATCTCCTCATGGAGATCACCATGCAAGAAAGCACTCTTCACATCCATCTGAAAAACAGACCAAGAATGTGAAGCAACAAGAGAGAGTACAAACCAAATAGAATCCATCTTAGCTACAGGGGCAAAGGTCTTAGAGTAATCAACCCCTTCAACCTGTGAAAAACCCTTAGCTACTAATCTAGATTTGTAATTTTCTACTGATCCATTTGTAGCATATTTGGTCCTATAGACCCATTTACATTTTACAAGTTTTCTTCCCTTAAGAAGAGGGACAAGATCCCAAGTATCATTCTTCATCAATGAAGAATACCAATCATACATAGCAACATCCCACTTGGGTATACCATTAGCCTCAAAAAATAACACTAGATCATTTGTGAAAGCTTGTCCCAAAAGAGCAACACTAGATGTCTATGAGCGAGTGCGACGATAATCAGATGGATCACCAACAAAAGAACCAGCTGCCTGAAGAGTGCTCTTTGCCCATTTAGGCAAAGGTGGTGAAGAAGATGGTTGTGGTGGCTGAATAAGTGAAACATCATCACCATCAATAATAGAAAGCAAATCCTCACTATCCTCAGTAGAAGAAGGAGGGGGAGAAGAAGAACTAGATGTACACTCCTGTGGAGTGGGTAGCTCATCAACCTGAACATCCCGTCGAAACAACACATCATGTGTGACAGGATCAAAAAGATGGTAGGATTTTACATCTTCACAATAACCAACAAAAATTAGTGGTTGTCTTTTCTTCTCCAATGCTTTACGTTTGTCATTAGGAATGAATGCCCATGTTTGACTCCCAGAGATGTGAAAATATGAAATATCAGGCTTAATCCCAGACCAAGCTTCTTTTGGTGTCATATTTTGCATAGCTTTGTGAGGCATATGGTTTTGAATGTAATTTGCACAATTTATAGCTTCAACCCAATATTGTGGACCCAAATTTTTAGAGTGAATCATACAATTAGCCATATCTTTCAATGTTAGATTCTTCCTCTCTGCTACACCATTTTGTTGAGGAGTGTGTGGTACAGTGAACTAATGTTGTATCCCATGCTCAATACAAAAATCATAGAAAGCATTACTATCATATTCCCCCCCATTGTCAGTGTGTATCTTCTTAAGAGGAAGAGATGATTGTTTTTCAACAAGGGCTTTGAAAGCCTTAAAAGTCTCAAAAACTTCACTTTTCAACTTGAGAAAGTATACCCAAGTTTTACGAGTGAAATCATCAATTAATGTGAGTGCATATTTAGCCCCTGAAAAAGAATGAGTTGGAAAAGTCATCAAATCGTTATGAACCAAATCTAAGGGTGCATTTTCACGTGTGGCGTTACCAACTGGAAATGGATCCTGATGCTGTTTACCAACTAGACAACCAGGACACACCCCATCAATACATGAGACCTTAGGAAGGCCTTTTACAAGATGTTTTGTACTCATTTGTTGCATATATCCATAACTCAAATGTCTTAATCTCTCATGCCACAATTTGCTGAGATTATTACCATGTGCTATAAGTGAAGAACCAGAAGACATAAAAGACTCAAACTTATCAAAAGTATAGAGTCTTGCAGTATGGTCTGTTGTACCTGTAGCAACTATCTCAATAAGATCATTACATTCTCTTATTAAAACATCATGTGAAGTAAACTCCATAGTTTTACTAGTACCAAAATTACATATTTGATATACAGAGAGAATATTAGAAGAGATTTGGGGTACAAGCAATACATTGTTAAAACATCCATCTTGTTTATCAACAGTACCAGATCCCAAAAGTTCAATTTGTGAGGAGTTACCTGTAACAATATGTGATGTACTACAATCTGTAAGAGAAGACAATAGATCCTTATAATGTGTGAGATGGTGAGAAGCACTTGAGTCAAAAATCTACTGATCCTAACATGAAGATATAGCCCTAGCTGAAAGTGCTTTCCCTTTTCCTGTAGAAGTAGAAGGAGATGGAGACGGAATGGAAATTTTGTGTTGTCTAACCGCTACCTCTAATGATTCCA
Source organism: Torreya grandis (assembly GCA_037957365.1). Lineage (NCBI taxonomy): Eukaryota > Viridiplantae > Streptophyta > Pinopsida > Cupressales > Taxaceae > Torreya > Torreya grandis. The sequence continues at coordinate 483,673 of JARHVA010006924.1, read as the reverse complement.
TCTTCTTAAAACGTCTACTTTCATCATGATTAGGACCACCACAAAAATTACTTGGACCAAATGTTTTCTTCTTTTGCTTAAAGGACTTTTTGGTCTTAGTAGATTTAGAATGATGAGGTGATTGGGTGGTGGACTCTAGAGGGCTATTTGAAGGTGCTTTCTTTTTAGACTTAGGTGAAGGTTTTCCTTTAGAAGAATTAGCAACTAGAGCATGACTAGGACCAGGTAGAGCATCTAAGGCCATTATTTTTGTTTGCTCCCTAGTCAATCTTTCACAAAAAACTTCAAAGGAAGGCCATTTGAATTCATCACCTAATGTATCCATCATAGTATAAAAAGTAGAGGAAAAAACACTATATGGTCCTTTCAACTTTGAAAAAATCATGAAAATGCACTCCTGATCACTTTTATCATTGTCACCAGCTTTCAATTGTGACCTTATAAATTTGAATTTTGTTAAGAATTCATCTATTGAAGGGAAATTTGATGGAGAGAGAGTACTCAATTCTGCATCTAATTGCAAAATTTTAAAGTCATTAACTTTGCCAAATAGGTTTTTAAAATTTTCCCATACCTCTTTTGGTGTAGTAGCATCTACAATGTGAAATTGAAGATTATCTAAGACGTTGAGGAAAATCAATCCAAGAGCCTCATCCTGCTTACAACCATATGCATTTTTGTCTTTTTTAGTGGTGAATGCTACAGGTGTCGTTTCAGAAAAAATTCTCCATAAGCCCTTTGATTGAAGGAGTTGTTGAATTTTTGGCTTCCAAACATGGTAATTTTTAGAATTTATAGGTTCAAACAATCGAGATTCCATTCCCGAGGAAGATGATGAAGTTAACAAGAACAATCTAGACATTTGTTTTTCCTCAAAAAAAACACCCCTCCCATTACAATTTAACGTCTCCCGAAGAAAAAAAAAATTTAGCCTTGGCTTATACAAAATTAAAAAATGGATTTTATTCAAACAAAAATGTATGGGGATTTGATCCCAAGACCTCCTCCCTACAAATTTTTAACAAAATATCTCTAACCGCTTTAGCAAAGTCAAATTTGAACTTTCAAAGCTAGAGACTTGCATTTAAACCACTAAAAATTAGAAAAAAAAAAAAAGAAAAAGGCCAAAAATGAATCACACATGTGAGATATCATCTGAATAATCTTTGGATTTATCAAAAAAAAAACTCTTTTTCCAGCAAGGCGTGGTGGTCAGGGAAATATTTGTAAACACAACCAAGGAAAAAACACCTTTCAGCAATGCAGAATGGCTCCACTGGATCTGCCAAAAGGACTATACAGCCTGATCCAAATCCATCCTTATCAGCATGAAATGAAATATTTTTAATTCTTCTATCGCATGAAATTTTCATATTTGGATTTTATGCAGCATAAGGCGTTCAAAAATAAGAAATCTGTACAGCTATGCAGCAGACAAAAAAATAGTTTTTAATTTCTTGTTGTTGGCTTCCAAAATGTTGTACAGCCTGATCCAAATTCGTCAAAAATTATATATATAGAAATATATAAGATTCATATTTCATTAACAGGTCTCATATTTGAAAAACGTCAACCATACGATCTGCCACATCAGAAAAATGAACAGGTACTGCAGTCTGCCAACAGGAACCAGTCAGCATAATTTAGAAGGAAAGAGCTGTACGTCTAGAATTAAATGAAAAAATTCAAATTTTAATGGATTCTTGACTTGATTTCCTATTCCCCCATGAAAAAAAATCTCATTTTTGAAATCTTTACAGTCATTTATTGAGCATAAAGTACAAAATTTTCCAAAAAAAACTAGTAAATAAGAACCAGAATTTGAGAGAATTAAAAATATCTGTAACACAAAAATAAAATAATATTTTTGAATGTGTTAAAAGATGAAAAATTTCAGGGAATAGGATCTTCAACTAGAACTCCAAGCTCTGATACCATGAAAGAATGAGTAGGAGATACACAGGATCCACAGGATCAATCCAGGAGAAAGAACCCACAACAAATAACCTGCAAATATTTCCAGAGAATAAATAAATTTGTCACACCTGAAAAATAGGTGATAATCCAAAAATTTCTCTGTATATTCTCATTAATCTCTCATTTATTTCCCATATAATGCAAAGTATTTATAATACAAATAGTTTGTTTCATGTTAACAAACTATTTGTAATGATTACAAAATAGAGAAAACAAACTATTTGTTTTCTCATACTACGAACAAATATATTGTTGAGAAATTATCAACAATAAAATAAATTAACCAAAGTAAATAAATTTTACCCTCGGTAATAAATAACTTACCCTATTAACCCTAGGTAAGCTTAAATATGCATTATTCCAACATTTTTGGGATATTTCCACTTGGAAATATCTTGACAATCTAATCACTTGGAGGTCTAATTATGTGGAGGTCCATAAAGCAAGTCCTTAAAAGTTGACCAAGTCCAACAAAGTGGGATTTGGAAATCTAGACCTTAAAAAAGTGTAAATTCAACTAAGTCTTGAAATTCTTTGGTTGGGTTGAAACCATTGGGTTTCTACCAAGTGTTATTGGGTCAATTTAAGTAGTTATAGGCATAAAATTAAAAAATCACATTTACCATTATTCAAATGCAAATCCAATGGTTAGGATTTTGAATTCAAATGACTAAGATATTTGAACAATAAAAATGGATAAATATTTTTAATTAAAAAAAATAGCATAGGGACTTAGCAAAATAAATCCACTTTGAATAAATTAAAAACTTATTATCTATGTAACTTTCAACCATTTTTATAAAAATCAACTAAATTAATGGGTGAATCTTAAGAAAACATTTAGTCAATTAATATTATAATTGAATCAAACATGGAATGAATTACATAGAAATAGAAAGCTATTTATTTTATTTCAAAAACACCAACATAAAATAGACTAAGACTTAATAGACTCATGCAAATTAGAATTTCATATCGATAGAGTCTAAATGTGATTTCTATGTCAAACTTTCTTGATGCAAGATTCATTATTATTTAGTCTTAGATAAACTAATGAAGTTTTTTTAGATTATTGATCTTTATACCTAGGAATGACACCATAGATGATTTATAATAATGTGACAAATAAGGAACATGATTTTCCATTTGATCTCAGACATTCACATTAATTTTTTTAAAATAACACAATCCTTTATGAAAATATTATAGCCTATATAAATTGATCATTTACCTTGGTTGAATATCTTTAAAAATAATTCCTGACTATTATGACATCCTATATGATCATCAATATTAAGTTGGTCAAGTGCCATGATATATGTTTTCATTAGTCTAAAGGGCTTAGGATTTATGGTCTAGTGATAGGTGGATGCTCATTAAAGTTTTAATCAGGAAGAGTGTTATGTCATTATGGTGCCATGTTGCAACCCCTCATCAAACTAAGTCTTTGGTTTGTGGCACAGACTACCACCACCTATCACTATCTCAATGAGTTGGGACCTTAGACATTTACGCTTAATGAGTCTTACTCCCAAGGTCATTGGCTTCTGAAATGTCACCACATGAAAACTTATCGGAGCCTTAGTGCCTTAGAACTATTAACATTTTACATAGTCCCTCAAATTTTTGAGGTCCTAGGATTTTTTTAAGTTGACACATGGTAGATTATTAGAAAATTAGGGATTCAAGACTATTAGGTTGTTAAGATTAGTGATTAGTCCCTATGAGATTCTAAACTCTTAGGTTTATGCCACATGACATGATTTTGGGGCCTACATTATTTAAAAATACTTAAAGATTTTTGGACTTGGAAATATTTAGAATTTGTCCCAGGACCAACACGTAATCTATGAAATAAATGTGGAATAGCTTGGGGTAATTTAAAAATCTTAAGGTATGTAAGAAATTCAAGAAAACTACTAAGGTAAATGAGTTTAAAACTTAAAAATGAATTAACTCCACCTTGAATGGCTTGGGGATTAGTCAGTCTTTGAGATCGATTGGGCTCAATGTTGGCCAATTTTTACCTACATATGTCAATTTTCCTAGATAGAATAGTTTATAAAGGTCTTCGTATGGAGTGATCAGTTGAGTAGAGTTCATGATTGAATAAGTGATCAAATGGTTTATGATTTGGTCTAGGATTGCAAGGTGAAAAGGAATAGTAGGTTATCATGGTGATCATGAACTTAATGGACATAAATAAGGTTTCACACTTCTTATAAACTCATTTTTAGAAAGATCAAGCTCAAGCCTAGAATGTCCAAACTATCTAAACACATCATGTAGAGATGAATAGATCAGTTTGGGTACATACTTGATAGATGCACCTAAAAATTCAACCAGGGTCAAAGAGTTTCATGGACATGGTGTTTTCATGCCTTTAACATTATTTGAAAATTTCATGTCTTGATGAGTTGTCTATCTCAATATCTAAGTCCTCAAAGTTAAACAAGCATAATGAAACATGCACGGGGACATTAAGTTAAAGCTATAGAAATTAACCATTAATATTTAAAAATCCTTAACAAGTAAGATGCACATGGGGAAATCAATTTTTGGCCTCATGAATTAGATGTTTGGATTCAAAAGAGTGAATTCATAGATGACAAGTGTCTAAATCATGAAATCTCATATCATAGATCAACAACACATGAGTAGTCAATAGGTCAAAAGGTCCCTAGAAAAAGATCAATGATATACATTCAATCAGATCAAAATATATAATGGAGAGTGTTTAAGTATGATTTTAGTGGGTCTAGGTAGATCCAATGGAGCATGTTTAATCATGTACTCATAGATCAATGGTGAGGTCATAGTAAAAAGTTCATAGGATCTCATGGAAGAACATGAAGCTGACAAATGTCATAATTTAAAAAGCCCAGTTCAAGATCAATGGATGACATTAAAATTCAAAATTTAAGGGACTTGAATGGAGAAAAAATGTGTCTTAACGTCAAACCAAGGAAAATAGTTTAAAGGACTTCATTAAAGCTCAATCAAGACCTTTGTTGGAGGATCAAGAGCATGTAGACTCAATTTTATTATGTTTTCAACATCATATACAATAAGTCCTTGGATTTCATAAGTTTTAGAGGTATAATAAGTCAATTTATACCTAATATGGTTCAGGAAAGAAGATTTTTAGTTTTTAACCTATTCATTAACATATTGTGATCTAGAGTTAATTTTAGAAAAAGTTTCCAAATCATGATGAAACCAATTTCACAGCATAGATCTCATCAAGATATTTTTGATGATTTTTATGGTTTGCAAAATAGACACCGTATGCAAAAGTTATAGGCCACTAAATTTTTGCTACGACAAGGAAAAATGTGGTGTCACAAGATGACGTGGTGTAATGTGGACATGCCAAGTGGTCCAATCAGGTGGTGACATGTGGCAGTCAATGGGAGTCCAAAAAGTTGGGATTTGGTTGATTTTTGTCTTTGAAAGATAATTCATTGTATTTGAATTATAATGATTTTACATTTTGTAATAAGACTTTTCAAACCACCACGTGACAAGCCAACAAACCAAATTTGCCACACCATCCACCTTGCCACACAAAGACCATGTCATACCCAAGGAAATATCCACTAGTGGCCTACGTTAGGCATTTAACTAAGTCTTGCACCAAAGTCTCCCCCAAAAAGGGCTATCAGGACTCATCAAGGAGTCTGCCAACCTTTTTAAAGACTCAAAGCCGTTGGATTTGATAAAAGATAAGTTCAAAGTGCCTAAATAGAAGGCTGAAGACTTGAACCATCGACCTCCCATGTAAAAGAGCTAGGCCTTGACTAATTAGGCTATGGAATTCCAAGTGTTTTGAAAGGAGTGAAAGTGTATTTAAAGGTAAGCACTATTTTGTTGATCTATTTTTATAGAGAGTAGATCTATTTTTTTGATTGTAAGTATTATTTTGTCTTGAAATTTAGCAACATTAATGGATCAGTTTGATAAGAACCTAGGGACATAATAATTCTGAACCACGTAAACAATTTCTATGTTTTGATCTTTGAATTCAGTTTTACATTTCATTAATTTTTAGATTATAATTTAGATTTTAATCAAAATGGAAAAATTAATCATTTGATCATTTATGATAAATTGGATAAAATAAAGAATTTGGTAAATTTTGGTGGTTTCAATGGATAATTAATGTGATCTATCAATTCACCTTTATTTCAATTTTGAAACTTGATTTAGATCAGATTTTCATTAGTTTTTAATCATTCCAGCATCTTATAAGTTGAGAAATTTAGTATTCATACTTAAAACTTCACTTTGAGTTTATCGGTGTAGTTTATGAATCAAATTGGTATCTGAGCAGTTAGAATGTATGGATTGTTTCTAGTTATGTGTTGACAGTTGCTGCCAGAATAGTTGGATTATTGGTTTGTAGATTGATTATTATTGTAGTGTGCAGTGAGGAATTAGGTGTTTACAAGAAACCATGGGAAAGTTGTCATAGATTGAGGCCATCAAAGATGAAAATGCAATCTTGAGATGCCAAAAATTCACACTTGAATTGCAAGTGGCAAAGTTGAAATCAGAGCTCGAATCTAAGGATGAGATCTTGATTAGATTGCAATGTCGTGAATGTGAAAAGGTAAAGCCTTCTACTTTAGATGTAGAGACTATGACTGAGTGCACTATAAGTTTTTCACCACAGGAATCTTCATCTTCTTTTACCATTTCATATTCTAATTCTATTAATATTGTTTTTGATGATTTTGAAAGATACACTAAGGGCATAGGATCTAAATTTTTGTTTAAAATGGGTTATAATGGAGGAGGACTTGGTAGAGATAGCCAAGGTATATCTAACCTAATTCAGGTTGAGCATAGACCTCTTTGTGCAGGTGGATGGTGGATAAGTTTCTTCTATGGCTAAAGGAAGATGAGCTTCCAATAGCGAAGGTTATAGGCCACTAGTTTAAAGGTGTAAAGGTAAAAGAGGTATTGAGATTACACCTCCTGATTATTGCACTAAATCTTCTAATCCAATTGATACTTTTAAGAAGTTTGGATATAATGTACAGGAGATAATGCAATCATTTCCATGCACTTTTTGTGGGATGAATAACCATAGTGCTAAGACTTATTGGAAATGAAAAGATTTGTTTAAGCAGATTACATGTTTGAAAGACCATTCTCATGTTAATTTGGGAACTAGAAAAAGGGGACCCTCACCTAAGAAGGATGTTTGCACTCATTGTAAAGTGAGTGGATATAGGATTGATAGATGTTTTAATCTTTATTCATCTTCATATTCAAGTAATGTTAGAATTAAGATGATTTACAAACCTCTCACTAAGGTTAATGAAGCTAATTCAATCCATAATGTAGTTGACAATACAACCCAAGATAAGGTAAAACCTACAAGTGAAAATCAATTTAAGAGGTTAAGTAAACAATATTTTTAATTACATATGGCAAATCCCAAATTGGTAAAGTATGAAATTGATAATGACTCCACAGAGACAATCAATTTTAGTAGGAAGAAAGAATTGGTTAAGTGGATTATCACTACATTCTTTTTGCAAATCATGGTTGAGAATTCACCTAAGGGAATGAACAAGCTTTGATAGATGTAGATTAGATTTAGTGGGAACACTTCAAGACATGTTTACTATATGAAGTTTTCCAATTCTCACTTTTTGATAACTCTAAGTTTTTGATCTCCAGAATATATTGTATGGGTAGTCTAATAATGGATAAGGCATTAACTCATTTGAAATAGTTGGGGATATAATAGAGTGATGTTGTGAGTTGTTTCTTTATAGCATTTGATAGTTATACTGCTATTTTGGATGTATCTATTTTGACACATGGATGTATAGATGCATTTTAAGACCCTACGGGCATGTTTAGATGATAGGCAACATACACTTTTGGTTGTTTGTATTTTGCTCAGCATTGTAAGTGCCATTTAGGGAAATGATTTTCAACATGCCTACAACATTAATTTTATGTTTTCAGCATTATAAAAATGTCTTGTATTTACATTGGGAGTTGTTTCAAGTTTTGGCAATTCACCGCTTTATAGGATGTGACATTTGGGTAGGTAATTTGATATGTTGTAATCATTTTGGCAGTTGTAGATTCACTTACTTATGCCTTTTAGATTAAGAATTTTTTTAGTTTGATTGTGAATCATTTGAATGTAATTTCTTATATCTCTTGCTATGATTGGGTTCTATTTTCATGGATACAGTAGACCAGTTATAAGATTTCAAGTGATATTCGATTTTTGGAGACTAAAAGCCTCTTTTTTAGGGAGGGGTGATCCAGAGTTCATTTTGGAAAAAGTTTCCAAATCATGATGAAAATAATTTCACAGCATATATCTCTTTGAGAGATTTTTGATGCTTTTTGCGGTTTGCAAAATGGACATCGTATGCAAAAGTTATAGGCCGCTAAAGTTCTGCTGCAATAAGGAAAAATGTGGTGTTGCAAGATGACGTGGCACATTGTGGACATGCCAAGTGGTCCAATTAGGTGGTGACACATGTCAATCAATTGGAGTCCAAAAATTTAGGATTTGGTTGATTTTTTTCTGACAGATAATTCATTGTATTTGATTTATAATGATTTTACATTTTGTAATAAGACTTTTCAAACCACCGTGTGGCAAGCCAACAAACCAAATTTGCCACACCATCCACCTTGCCACATGAATACCATATCCTACCCAATGAAATATCCAATGATGGCCTAAGTTAGGCATTTAACTAATTCTTTCACCAAAGTCTCCCCCAAAAAGGGCCATCGGCACTCATCAAGGAGTTCGCCAACCTTTTTAAAGACTCAAAGCCGTTGGATTTGATAAAGGATAAGTTTAAAGTGCCTAAATAGAAGGTTGAAGACTTGAACCACCAACCTCCCATGAAAAAGAGATAGGCCTTGACTAATTAGGCTATGGACTTCCAAGTTTTTTTAAAGGAGCGAACGTGTATTTAAAGGTAAGGTTCTGGCTAACTGTGTATTGAAAAATATAGACTAGTTTGTTGTATTTGGTCATTTTGGAGCCCTTAAAGGCTGAACCAAAGCTCAGAGTAAACTAAAAACTTGTTTATAATTCTGATACACTCTATGAAGTATATTAATTTACCCATTTTTGAGAATTGGTGATGACATTTTGAGCTATAGAAGTTACCAATTTCAATTTGGAGAAGCCTCTGCGTGTGATTCAGGAAGGTGAAGGATGTGTTGAGTCAGCCAATGTCTTTCAAAGGTCTGAAAAACTATTTTTATATAGATTAGATCTATTTTTTTGATTGTAATTATTATTTTGGCTTGAACATTTAGCAACATTAATGGATCAATTCGATAAGAACCTGGGGACATAGGAATTCTGAACCTCGTAAACAATTTCTGTGTTTTGATCTTTGAATTCATTTTTGCATTTCATTAATTTACAGGTTATAATTCAGATTTTAATCAGAATGCAAAAATTAATCATTTGATCATTTATGGGAAATTGGATAAAATCAAGAATTTTGTAAATTTTGATAGTCTCAATGGATAATTAATGTGATCTATCAATTCACCTTTATTTTAATTTTAAAACTTGATTTAGATCAGATTTTCATCAGTTTTTAATCATTCCAACATCTTATAATTTGATAAATTTAGTATTCATACTTAAAACTTCACTTTGAGTTTATCAGTGTAGTTTACAAATCATATTGACTATAGGAAAACCAATACTTAGATTTTTTTTCAATCTATAGTAAAGACTTATGCTAAAATTTTAAAGTACAAGTATATACATGATTATGGAGAAATGTATCATATATATACATAGTCATAGCTTTGACAAATAGGTACCTATAGTCACTAAAATTAGAGTTAGGTATGGCTATGTCAAGTGTAAGATATGAGTACTTTGTCCTCATAATGAAAGCAAAGGGATTCTAGGATTGAAGATTATAGTGGAGAATATATTTCTTCTCAAATCATTTTAGTCTTAATTGGATCAAATATGGTTTAAAAATCAAGAATGATGGTAGTTCAATTAATGATCTAAGATGGTGTGCTCCCCCTCTCTCCTATATCTCTTACTCTTTTCCATTTATAAGCTCTCTCTCACCTTTGATAAAAAATTCTCTCTCAATTATAGAAAAATAGAGACTCTCATTTGATAAAGATATACCTTATCAAAATTTTGAATGAAAAACCTATTGAAGTAATAAAGACTTTCTTTACCTATCTCTCCCCTCTAAATTGTGGGTAGAAACCCTGTGCATGATGGCATTGTGAAAGACAATCTTCCATTCCCAGTGTCCTTATTTATTTTTCATTTCTAGGTGTCTTCAATTTATTTTTAGGCCTAAGTTAGTTTTATTTCTATCATTGATGCAAGATATCTGTGAGTCTTAGAACTCCTCTTTTCCTTCATTCATTGCTTCTTGAACCTAATTTATGAAACACTTATCCAATTGGCTAGTTTTGTGAGATTGTGTGATCTAGACTTTTATTATGATTCCTTAGTGTTTACTTCATGCTTTTATGAGTTCTCATTTTTATTTGGTGTATCACATTGTTAACTTTATTTAGTCCTCTTTGCCCTTTCTCTAACCCATTTCCTAGTGAAAAAATTAGTATAGGTGACCCATCAAGAGGAAGCCAACCTTCTCTAGAAGTCTAATCCCACTATAGGTGACCTACAACTTGGGTTTGTTCCCATAGTGTAGCTCAATTAGAGAGATCACAAAGAACCATTTACAAGGGTGAAAATTGATGCTATAATAGTTTTTGGCATGCCCAGTGGGAATTTTTTAAATATAATATTTATCAATGTTTAATGTTGGCTTGATCAATTTGTAGCAATAATAGCTTCCAAGAAATAGAATCTAGTGACTCCAAAAGAAGATCCAACATTATGGTAGCAGATCAATGACAATATCTCATACTAAAGATGACTACAAGGTTAGATTATAAAGGTATTCCCTTTGAATTTTTTCAATTGACTTTGAACTCAGTAAAAATATTAAGATTTGCTAATACACACCCATATAAAGGCAACTTTCAAGGAGATATTTGTTAAACCTTTCATTTCCATGGCATCCTCTAGAGCTTTCCCTCTATGGATTTTAATGGCCAAATTCCTCTAGACCTCCATCAATATGATCTTATTCTAGTATCATCTCTTAAAAGTGTCCCTTATTTTAATATAGACCAAGCTATAACCCCTTTTGAATACCTCATGGATATAGCCAACATATGCAACATTTATGTTATCAATGAGGAAAATGTGGAAATTAGGTTATTAGCCATTTGTTTCAAAGGTAAAGCCCTAGATTGGTATAAAAGCCTTGTTAATAATTCAATTATATCATGGGATCAATTAATATATGTATTTTGTAAAATATTTGAATATAAAAGTGACCATTTGTCACTTGAAGAGTAGTTGACCACAATAAATAGAGCCCCTCATGAAGTTATGCAAGACTTTAACATAATGTTTCAAAAGACTTGGGATAGATTCCTAGTCTCTATTAGGCCTATCCCTTACTTTAAATTTCTTTACTATTTGAAATCCTTAATTAGTAACATTACAGTAATGATCCAGTCGATGGGAGGAAACACATTACCAGATACATATGAGGTGGCAATCAAAGTAGAAAATTGTTTGATGTAGGTTGGAAAGCTTACACCTAGACCACTAATGCCTTTGTTCCATGAGATCATACCATCTCCTGTTTATAGTACTCACCTTGATGTCATCCATATTGTGCCTAAAATTATTATTATACCCTCACCCAAGCAAGAAAAGGCTATCTCTACTCAATCTATTGATTCCCAAGAACAAAAGAACTTTCAAGAACTTAAGAGCATGTTCCAATCCTTGGGAAATGAACTAGTGAATGTTAAGAGGTAAAAAAATTTCAATATGACTTACCAAGCCTCATATCAAAATCAGTATCAATATTATCAAGCAAATAGGCCACCTTAAAAAGGAAGATTTTAGGGATAAGGCCAAAATCAAAACCAAGGACAATGACAACCTAACTATGTTAGGCAAAACAATTATAACCCAAATGTTTCAAGCACTTCCAACACTTTGGTCCCAATATAAAATAATTTTCTTAAAGAAGATGAGGGTACCATGCCTTGGAATTAATGTTTTGGTAAATCCATTATCCTAAACAATGACTTCAACCAAGATTTTAATGATCAATGGTAGCAGGCTACTAATTATGGTTAAAATCAAGATCTTATGGCTCATAACATAGAGGTACCAATGATGACAAAACTAGAAGAGCCTTAACAAGGTTAAATACATGATTAAGTGACAAGTTATTTAGGAGATAAAATGGTGAAATATGAGCAATAAGAGTGTTATACACTCAATCAATAGGCTAGTTCTAGCCAAACATATATTCTAGTGGTAGAAAATACAAGTTTCAAAAGAAGGAACATGGATGGAAACTAAGATGCATTCAAGGATCCTCCTACCATTACTCCTTCAATATAAAATCCAAATTGACCTAATACTATTTTAGAGTTTCTAATAGCTCCTAGGAATCAAAATCAAGGGAATGTCTTTATCCCTCAAAACTCATAAACTCAAGGTGTAGTTGTGGCTCCCAAAGTACAACCAAAGGTTGGTACTTCACCCATAAACATTTTGAAACAAATGAAAAGATACAATATGAATGTTCCAATGTGTGATATGCTCTCCATACTTGGTCATGTATATATCCTCCAATAATGGTTGTCAAGAATCAATGTCTCTGAGAAATCACTAGTCAAGGAGAATGTGGTTCTCACCAATGCTACCAAAAGACTAACTGAAAGACAACTAGGTAAGGTGCTCAAACCTCCCCCTTTATATATTTTAGTGATCATTGGTAATTATTTAGTGCATAATTTATTGGTAGACAATGGGGATAGAACCTTTGTAATGCCAAAGTCCATAGCTAATTAGCTTGGTCTAAAATATGAACCCTAGTCTAAAAGAGTTATACAACTTGATGGTTCTTTCACCCACTCATATGGTATCATCAAAGACCTCAAATTGACCCTACATGCTTATCTTAATGTCTTAGTGGTTTAGGATGTGTTGATCCTAAATATACCTCCTTATTTTTCCTTATGCTTATCCAGAGAATTCACTACAAAGATTGGAGGTTATCTAGTAATAGATTGGTCATATATGGAATTCAAAACAAGATATGATACCAAGGTATCTATTAAGTCTAAGACCATTTCATAATTATACATAGAGCCTTATGGGTTAGATAACATAAACCTCAATTTCACCATTCTTGATGAGGATGAATTCATAGCTGGTCAAGAACTAAACACTCAACTTGAGGAGATCCCAGATATGTTATTGGATGAATTATGTAATGAAAATTAGTTGGTTGACCTATTGGAATATGTTGAAGAGAGGCACATGGGTGTATACTACTTACATGAAGAGAATCATTCCATGAAATCCCTCATTGGACCTTAAAAATATCTTAGTGGATTATGTAAATTATTCTTTGATGGTTCAAGGAGAAAACATGGAGTGGGTGAAGGTGAAATTGCTAGTATCCCCCTGCAATGACAAGTATTTATCTTCTTACAGTTTAAAATTCAATTGCTATTGTAATGTATCAAAGTATGAGGGCCTTATCCATGGCCTTTGATGGGCTAATAAGAGATGAATCAAATAATTACAAGTTTATGGGGATAGTAAACTAATAATGTACTAGGTTAGAGTCTAGAATATCACCAAGAATCCCTTAATGAAGTCTTAAAAACATAGAGTGTGGGACCTAATTGAGGATTTTGAGGCGTTTAACATATAATAAGTATTAAGGAACTAAAATGGGCATATTAATAGGTTGGTAGCTATGGGAGCTAAATTTTATATACCAAAAGAATTGAAAAGGATCAAAGTACAACCACATGTCAAAGTGGTAAGACCATAAATGCTAGACAATAAAGCTCATTGTTAGATCTTTGATAATGACAAGTAAATTGCATATTTATTGTAGTAAGAAGTAGAGTTATCCTCCATAAACCAAGAAAATTTTCAACATTAGTATGAGGATAAAATTATTCAATTGAAATCCAAAAATCTTCCTAAAGGGCTAGTAACCTTTGAAGGTCTCTTCCATGAAGGAGATGATATGAAAAAAGACAAGGAAATGATGTCAATAAAAGAAGAGAACTATGAAAGAGTCCTTATATTCAAAGACAAGATCCTTAATCTTGGAAAGGTAAGCACTAAAGTTGAAAGGCATGATTTCATAGAAATTCGTAAAGAATATGTAGACATATTTGTCTAGGAATATAGTGACCTGAGAGGCTTTAATCCAAAGTTGGCCCAACACACTATAGAACTAGAGGTTAATGCCAAGCTTATAAGGCAGAATTAAAGGCCTATAAACCCAAAGATTGAAGAGCTTATGAGAAAATAATTGACCAAGTTAATTGAATCCAATATCATCTTTCCCATTAAGCACTCTTCATGGGTAGCCAATTTGGTACCTATGAGGAAGAAGAGTATGGATATCAGATTGTTTGTTAACTTCAAGGATTTGAATAGGGTCTCTTTTAAAGATCACTACCCCTTACCATCCATGGGGAAACTCCTTCAAATAGTTACTAGTTCATAATATTTTTCATTTTGGATGGGTATTTAGGTTACATCCAAGTACTAGTAAAAGATGAAGATCAGTATACGACTGCCTTCAACATAAAGTGGGGCACATATGCTTACCAAAAAAGTGGGGGCACATATGCTAGGGCCACTTTTCATATAGCCATGGACATGGATTTATAAAGGTTTATAAATTAAATGGTACTAGTTTACTTGGATGACATCACAATTTTATCCAAGAAGGCTAGTGATCACTTAGATCATCCAAGGTTGATCTTCTAAAGATGTAGAGAGTAGGATCTTTTTAAATCCCAAGAAATGTGTTTTTTTTGTACATGAAGGAAATCTTTTGGGTTATATTATTTCAAATGAAGAATTATCCATTAACCTTGATAAAATAAGTGCCATGCTAACCTTATCTTTACCCAATAATAAGAAATGAATCCAGAGCTTCCTTTGGAAGATAAACTTTGTGAGAAGGTTTATACATGGTTTTAGAAACCTAGTCAAACCCATCACTAGCATGTTAAAGAAGAAACAAGTGTTTTATTGGTCAAATGAAGGTATAGCAACTTTTAAATCCATCGAACAAGCCATTACCCAATCACCCTCACTCATGAATCTTGACTTCTCAAATGATTTTATATTGTATACCTTTGCTAATATTGACAATATATCAGCTATGCTAATACAAAATAATGGTGAAGTACTTGAGAAACCAATTTCCTTTATTTAATCAAATGCTAGAGGGATATGAGGTGAGGTATATTTTCATATAAAAGTAGGTTATTTTAGCATTGATAAGCCTCAAAATTTGCATGCCAATGCTTTCCAATAACAAAGTTTATCTTATGGTGTCTCATCCTAGAGTTAGATACTTCTTGCTTAACAAAGACTTGAATGAGAAAAGAGCTGGATGGAATACCAAATTCATGAAGTATGATGTGGAGATCAAAGTCACCAAGCTAGAAAGAGGCAAAGTATTATGTGAGAATATGGTAGATAATACTCAATAAGACAAATAATTTATTTTGGTAACACAAGATGACTCATAGGTAGATGTACCTCCACTTTATAAAATTTGGCTCTAAGACATGACACATTTATTGATGATAGGAGAATGCCCTTAAGGTTGGGACAAAGTAAAAATAAGGTATTTTAGGCTTCAATCCATACCTTATGCATTAGTTTATGGTGTTTATTATAGAGCTAACCTCAATGGGGTACTTCTTAGATGTATTGATGACAATCAAGTGAAAAAGCTCTTGGAGAAATTTCATGATGGACCTATAGGAGGCCATTTTTCTCCAAAAGAAAAATAGAAAAAATAATGAGGGTTGGTTATTAGTGGCCCAACATTTTCAAGGATGCTAATGCATGGGTCAATAATTGTTAAAGGTGTGTTATATTTGTAGGTAAATAGATATTAATAGCTCTTTCACTCAATCCAATTTATATTCAACAACCCTTCATGCAATGGGGGTTAGAATTCATAATAATGATAAATCCACCTTCAAGTATAGGAAATAAATGGGTGCTCACTACAACTAACTACTTCACCAGGTGGGTGGAAGTAATTTCCTTGAAATAATCCAATGAAATAATAGTATTAGACTTATATGACAACATTGTAACTAGGTTTGGTGTCCCTATTACTATAATTTTAGATAATGCCTTAGAATTTATTGGAATGAATACAAGTGAATGGGTACTTAATCAAGGCATCTACCTTAGTACATCCTCCAATTACTACCCTTAAGGTAATGTATTGGTAGAGTCCACAAACATGAACTTGATAAGGATTATCAAAAAGACATGGGAGAAATTAAATATTTTGGCATATAAATCTAATAATAACCTTATGGGATGATAGAGTGACTCCCAAGTCTATTATTGGAAATTATCCATGTGTCGTTATATATGGAAGGGATGACAAATTTCCCATTTCTCTTGAACTACTTGTATTAGAGTTAGCCCATCATCTTGAGTTAATGGAGAGTGAGCCTATGAAGGTGAGGATGATAGAGCTCATGGATCTTGAAGAAACTAGGGACCTTGTAATGAAGACATTAGAGTCACACCAAACTTAAGTTAAAAAAACCTTTGACAAGAAAGCAACAGAAAGGGACTTCAAGCAAAGGGACCTAGTCCTTAAATAAGGCCAAGTTAGGTAACCATATCAAGTTTGATAGATTATGCACTTGTCCTTATTTAATTCATAGATTCACATATCATAATGCTTTTTAGGTTGCCTAACTATATCGAGAGGTATTACCCATCCCAGTCAATGCCATTCATTTAAATCCTTATTATTAAAAGAGTTTGTAGTTGTTATAAAATATTGTAACATATTAGAGTAGATTTCATGATTTCCTCTAAGTTCCTTGTGCACATTTCCTTTCAATTGTGTGTTTATATTTTAATAAGTTCCTTGGGCATATTTGTTTTATTTATTTTCTTTGTTCCTTATTATTTTAAGAGGAGCTTTTTTGTAAAGGGGTCAGCCTTGAGTTAATTTTATGATAGCTAAGAGGAAAGACTATGACTCCAAATGCCTAATGGATTAGTTTAAGGTCACTACTCTTGTATAATAGGAATGCAACCCTAGGATGTCACTAATAATGTTTGCCAATTTTGGTCTACATATGGAAATTGTCTACATATGGAAATTTTCTTAGATGGATCACTTTATAGAGGTCTTGGTATGGAGTGATCAGTTGAGTAGAGTTCATGATTAAGTGATCAAATGGATTAGAAACAAGTCTAATATTGTAATGTACAAAGGATTGGTATGTTCTCATGGTGATAATGACCTTCACAAACATAAATCAGGTTTCATAGGTCTCAAAAACTCATTTTGAGCCTTAAAATCTCAAGCTCAATCCTAGAATAGCCAAACCATCTCAACACATCATGTAGAGATGAATAGATCAATATAGTTACACATTTAATAGATGAAGTTTAAAAATCAAAAAAGGTAAAAGAACTACATGGACATGGTTTTTTTCATGCCTTGAACATTCTTGGAAAATTTCATGTCTTGATGAGTTTTCTATCTCAAGATCTAAGTCCTCAAAGTTGAACAAGCAGAATGAATATGCATGGAGACATCAAGTTAAAGCTACAATAATTAACCATTTGGATTTAAAAATCATTAAAAAGTAATATGTGCTTATGGATGTTAAGTTTAAGCCTTATTAAATAGTCATTTGGATTTAAAAGAGTGAACATAGAGCTGAAAAGTGTCTAAATCATGGAAGTTCGGGTCATAGATCAACAACACACAGGTAGTCAATAGGTCAAAAGGTCCTTGAAATGAGATCAATAGTTTGCATTCAATCAGATCAAAATATCCAATGGAAAGTGGGAGAGTATGACATTAGTGGGTCTAGGTAGATCTAATGGAGTGTATTTAATCATGCACTCATAGATCAATGGCGATCTCATAGTTAAAAATTTAGAGGATCCCATGAAAGAAATCTTTGTTCAAGATCAATAGTTGACATTAAAATTCAAAATATAAGGGACTTAAATGGAGAGAAAATGCAACCTAAGATCAACCAAGGCATATATTTCAAAGAATGCCATTGAAGCTCAGTCAATACCTCTATTGGAGGATCCAAAGCATATAAACTTGGATTTATTCTATTGACAATGTCACGTACAATAAGTCCTTAGATTACACAATTTTTAGAGGTAGAATAGATTTTTTTGACCTAATATGGTTTATAAAAGAAGATACACAATCTATAATATATTTATTGATATATTGACTATAGGAAAACCAATAATTGGATAGGTTTTCAATCTATAGTAAATACTTATGCTTAAATTTTAAAGTAGGGGTAGATATGTGATTATGGATAAATATATCATCTATCGACATAGTCATAGCTTCAAGAAATAGGTACCTACAGCCACTAAGAGAAAACTTAGGCATGAATCTATTAAGTCTATGGATATGAGAACTTTGTCGTCATAATGAAATCAAGTGGAGATGACATAGAAGATCAAAGCAAAGAGATTTTGGGATTAGAGAGTATAGTGGAGCATTTATTTCTTCTCAAAGAATTTTAGTCCTAATTGGATCAAATATGGTTTAGAAATCAAGAAGGATGGAAACTTGATTAATGATCTTAAATGACATGCACCCCCTATCTCTCCCCTTTCTCCTATATCTCTTATTATTTTACATTTTAAAGCTCTCATTCACTTTTGATAAGAAATTCTCTCTCAATTATAGAAGATCAGAGACTCTCATTTGATAAGGCTAGACCCTAAAAAAAATTTATATGAAATACCTCTTGAAGAAATAATGACTTTCTTTACCTATCTCTCCCCTCTGAATTATGTGTAGCAAAGTTTGTGCATGATGGCATTGTGAAGGATAATCTTTCATGTACATTGTCCTTCTTTCTTTCTCATTTCTAGTTGTCTTCAAGTTATTTTTAGGTCTTGGTTAGTGTTCTTTCTATCATTGATGTAAGCTCTTATTGAGTCTTAGAACTCCTCTTTACCTTCATTTATTACTTCCTGAACCTAATTTGTGAAACACTTATGCAGCTAGCTAGTTTTGTGAGATTGTGCAATCTAGCATTGTCTTATGCTTCCTCAATGTTTACTTCATGCTTATGTGAGTTGTCATTTTTATTTGGTGCATCACCTTTTTAGATTTATCATTACCCCTTTTCCCTTTCTTTAACCCTTTTCCCAATGAAAACATTAGTATAGGTGATCCATCAATAAGAAGTTGACCTTATTCAAACGTCTAACCCCACCATAGGTGACCCATAGCCTGGGTTTATTCCCATACTATATATCAATTAGAGAGCTCTTGAAGAACCCTCTATAAGGATGCAAATTGATGCTACAACACTCAACTTGGATATTTGGGAGAGATTGACTTAGAAATGTTGGCATGATTTAGAAAGAATCGATTATACCTCAAGAGGCAAGATATAAATGAGACACTCAAAATATAAAATGAAATAAACCAAAACATGGCTCATTAATATCAATGTAATAAACCTCTCTCAGGTAAACTCTTAGACATTAAAAAGTCTCTTTATACTAGATTTAGAAATAATAGAATTAGGCAAGGAAAATGGGGTGTGTTGTATGAGCAAAAACATGTAGTATGACCCAACTATTATAATAATGTAATGATTCATGTGTTTGGTCCTTATTATTATCAATATGAATTTTTCAAATATAAATTTCATATTTTAGACACCTAAATCTAGCCACCAATGACCATCGATCATGATTTCGACCAATTTCCCACCAAAATGCACAATTTGTCCAAAAACACTAAAACACATTAAATTATCTGAACTTGTTATATTCAAGTGCTAAATTTTTCCAAAGTGTCACTAAATGGGGAAATAGATTTTATGGGCTAGCTAACTTTAATCAAATCATTTTGAGACAAAATACCAATTTCACACCTAGGTGCTCTAAATTGCTCTTTTCTACCAAATTTCTTGCATGAGACATGTGCCTTTGTTATTTTATGTTGGAAACATCCTAAATGGGATAACATTTCCAAAACATCTAAAATTGACTTATAATTCTAATCCAGTGAAATTTTCAGCTAATAATATGACATTTTGACTAATTTGATTAATTTGTGCATCAATTGCCAAGATTTGCATCAAAGTTGACTAATCATGATTAAATATAATTAATTAAAATCATGAGCCTAATTAATAATTCCATGGATATTTTTGACTATTTGTTTTTTGGAAATGAATATTGAATATTTCAATCATCAAATGACATCATTTCTTAGGAAGACATCCTTAGGCCATAAATACATAAAATATCAGGATTAAGCCAGCCCATACCTCATTAATACCCTCCATGCTTCTTTAATGCCCCTCTATCCCAAATATTGATGAGCCTATTTATGAATTTTAATTACATAATTGGCTTAATCCTTAGTGACACATCTTCATCTTGAAATGGATGGTTGAGGTTGATTCTAACCATTTTTTTAAATCTATAAATAGGAGAGCCATGAACATGAATTTTAAGCTCTTTTATGCCAAAATTATAATGCCCATATGCATTCAAAATAATTACATTTTAGTGTTATAATGCCTAAATATTGAGCCAAGACAAGGTAAGAAAAATCCAAAATTGGTGCCAAGGAGAGATGGAGGTAGCCACACTTCATTAATGCAAACTTCATGAGTACAAATTGAGCAAGCCACTTTAACAAGTTATTTGGATCATCTACGAAAGGTGAAATAAGGTTTATTTTGCATTTTAGTTGTGATTTCCATTATAGTCTTGTAAACTAAGCTCCCCTTTTATGATAGGCCTAAGGTGTTAGCATTAGTGTGTTTCATTTGGATGTGTTTTATTCACTAACGCAATACTAAACTCCCCTTATTTCAATCCTATATTCACATAATGGAATGCCCAGTGGGACCGTAGCCCCAAAAATTTGCTCATAAAATATCTTTTAAGTAATCTAATAACTAATTTTATGTAGAATCTTGGAGTGGAGTCAAAATAGTGAAATTTTAAGTTAAAATTCCAATTTTTTGATAATTGCATATTTGTTCCTTGTAACATCGGTCTTTTCTCTATTAAAATATCATTGTTGTCACAGTAGAAATTTTTTAACATAATTATTTTTTTCTAAAAAGTGATTTAATAGCCTTAGATAGTGATATAATTCATTAGAATAATGATTTCATTCACTTGAGTAGTGATTTCACCAAAACAGTGATTTTGTCTCAAAATAGTGATATTGTTTACCTTGAGCAGTGATATTATCAACCAAAATAGCGATATTGTTTCTTGGGTAGTGATATCATTGATTTATCCCATGATTTCATTTAAAACAATGATTTTTTAGTAGTGATTTCATAATAAAATAATAATAATTTTTTTCTATTGAACTAATCCATAACAATGATATTGTGCTCTAAAATTTCAATTTTGTAAGAAAATAATGTTATTGACTATATAACAGTGAGATTGCAATAGAGAGTTGGAATTTTTAATGTTGTTTACTCAAAATCTTAATTGATTCAAAGTAGGACCTTATAATTATGTTTTTTCAAGTTAAGGGAGTAGATTAGAAGTTGTTTTAATTGCATATAACCAAACACACTTTCAAAGTTGGTGTTTAATGAAAAACTAAGGTGCTTAAGTGAATGTTTTGACAAATTATGCTTTCAAAGCCATAACTTAAGACCAAGGGGTAAAAATAACACCTAATATTTCATTTGGTGCTTAAAATTATACTCATTTGTCAAATTTTGTCTTCAATAGTTATTTAAATTTAGAATTTGATTGACAAAAAGAGGGACATTGTGTGTATGATCTTCCATCCATCCCCTTTAGGGAAGTTTTCGAATTAAAAGTTTCATCCATATTATAAGAATACCTATTCCAAGGCATAGAAATAATGTCATCTAAAACACTCCCAAAAAACTCATAATATTTTGGGTGATCTTGAAATGACCCTAAAGTCTTTCTATTAGTCATTTATTTTATTACATATTGGCTTGTGAGGTGGACTTCATTACCTCCTATAATTTTTATAGGGAAGATTTTGAACTAGGGTTTCATATCCTAGAACTGAATTCAACCACTCCCACTAGGATTAGAGGTTTAAGTGGTTAAATCACCTTCTAGTGTTAGAGTTACACATGGGATGTATCTACACTTTAGACATCACACTACACTAAAAAAGTGATGGATTTAGTAGTTGAAAAAAGGAAAGGCCTTTTTGAAATAAGCCAAGTGCCAAGGATACCTAATTTAAGTGCATTTATTTTAAAACATGATGTGAAAATAATTAGGCAATTGATCTATATAGATGTTTGAAAGCATTTAGATCTTAGACCAATCCCCACTTGTTATAGAAGTGTTGTTGGTGAAAGGTGTGCCTCAAGGTCCATGTCTCAATACTATCATTTGAGAGAAGTGGGGTAGGTGTAAAAACCCTACTATATAATGTGCATTTTAATTTTTGGATGAACACTAAAAAATTCTCTCCAATGATGTATATTGATGAATTTCAAAAATACAAAGTAACCTTATCAGTTTAGGACCTAAGATTGATTAATTAGTTTGTTTTGTCCTAGATTAAAGTATTACTTGGAGTAAACACTTGGTGTAAAAAAATGATACAAACAAAAACACATATTCCTCATTTTACTTTGAACAAAGAGGTGCTATTCTACCTACATTAATCATCAATTTTCCTTGTTTAAAGTTTATCAAAACTTGGAGTCATATCATCCACTTTGGTGAAGTTATATTGCCCAATTGAGTCTAGACCTTTTACCAAAGTTTGTTTAAGTCCTTCATTTATAATTAAAATTTTAATTTGAACCTTTATAAGTTTTAAGGGTTGATGTGTCAATTAGATTCACCATTTTCACATTAAACTTATTTTAACTTAGGTTCAAATTTCCATTTGAATTGAAGGCTGTTTAAGATTCATAATATTTATCACCACTTAGAAGACTTAAATCATCTTGTGAAAATGTTTACACTTTAAGTATATGAGAAATTTTCTTATCCCATTTTTCATTAAATCCATTTAATTCAAACCTCTTTGCCTTAGAAAAATTATCAAAACTTTGAGAGTGTGTGTATCATTTATGTAGGGGTAGTGTTACACTACCAAAATTTGTGAAACATATTTGCCTTAGAGTTTTTGAAACAAACATTTTGTTACATATTTTTTTAGTATTTTAGTATTGTTACACTACCTAGAACATTTCAAACATTATTTCATAGACATTTTTGCATAGAGTTAAATTTTTTACACATTTTTCAAGCAAATCCATGTATACCTTTGTGAATATTTATCTAGCATAGTTATGTCATTCACATTTTTTTAGCCTATTTTTCAAAAGAACCAAGTTTTATACCATTATTTTTTAGAAACAAACTATCTCTAAAGTTCCTTTTAATGCATACCTTATACCTATTTGATCGAGTTCATGTCCAAGATTTAAATGCCTAGTTTTTATTAGAAGTGTTTCAAATCTATTAGATTAAAATCTCATCTATTTGAAAGTCTATATTTTGACATCATTTGGCCAAGAGTCCTATAACATGCCTTGTTTGAGCCTAGAATTTAATACCACATTTGGTCAAAAGACCTAACAATAGTTTATTTCCTAGATTAGACTGATTTAAAACACTTCAACCTTAGAGTTTGGCATTTTGATTTTTGGTTCATTTAATTAATATTTTTTGTATAAGACATGTAACATTCGATATTAACATTAGCTTGTTTTATCAAAAATCATTGCATAAACCTTTCCATCCTTTTGATGAATCTAGACCAAGTTTAAACATCATCTTTTAAACATTATCTTTTTAGATTTTATAGAACTATCTTCCCTTGATATCATAAAACATTCATTATAGATCCTAACATGTATTCCTGCACTCATAGCAAACTCATATACAATCCAGGGATTAGTAATGTAGTTGTGTAAGGATAAATGGTGCAAGACCCCTACATATATAATGTTGTTTATAAGATGGATCCTTATATCCCTCATAACACTCAAATAGGGACACTAAACCAAGATCTATTGGCTAGATATTTGATTAATACACCACCATACGTAGAGTAAGATCAAGCACAAATAGAGAAATACCTAGGTATGGTACATACTATTGATGAACCTTTTACTTAATAATCATACTCTATTAACACACCCTCCATGTATGATCCTTATTTTTTTAGCATCATTTATTGGAGAACAAATATGATATTTTGGTTTGATCCATATAAGAAGGGGCCAAGTTTTTGATAGACTTCCCCCATGAGAATTTACCAAGTATAGTGAGAATGCCTCATAACATATTATACAGTCAATAAGATTCTTCTATCAATCCTTTAGCTCTAGTCAAAACAACTTATCAATACCCTAGTATGCTTGTCAAAGGCAAGGACCCCATGGAGGATCACTTTGTAAAAATGCAAACAACATACCAAACCTACTTGAACGTAGCATGTAATTTTAACTAGATAACCATGTCAATTAGGCCTCTCATAGATTTATTCCCCTCAATTGGAGTGTTAATAGAGTTGACTGGTCAATAAAATCAGGGTGTAGACCCATTCATGCATAAAAATTTGGTCTATAGCTTATTTCAGACACCAACCATCAAAGAAGTATCTTATACTTCTATGCATAATAGTAGCCAAAACATAGTGGATAATGTGAAAGAAACATCTCATCCAAAGCAAAGTGGTGTTAATATGTAAATAACAAGACAATAAAGTATACCTTTAGTTAACACTATAAGTGGTTCTAAAAATTAGGGAGTAGGAGTTTCTACATCCCAATCTCAACTAGCTACTTCTAATCTTCAACTAGCCTCTTCTTAAAGCACACAATCAATAGGATTAGGTAACCAACCATCAACCAATGCCATGACTTAATATCAAAATGTGATGAATCTTACTCCTTCTCAATAAGTGCTGAGTGATATTCCAAAATAGTAGGCACAATCTAGTGTACCAATGCAATAGAGGTTGAATATGTTATTACCTCAATAAGGGGAAACTAATGTTCTACCACATCAGGTAATAACAAACATACCTCTTTAGTTGTAGGTTAGTGTGCTAATTTAAAACCAAATGATTTCTAACCAATAATGTATAAATATTGGTCCATGACATATGCTTAATCTTCAACATGCATTCACTTCTCAATAAGTATTCATATAAGCAAGAAGTTTCAATGTTTCTCAAGTACCTACTAGGCAACAATTGCCTTTTGTTCAAAGTGTGCCACTCCTTCATAAATAAGGTCTTGGTTCACAAGTTCCCACTCAACAACAAGGTTTGATTAGTCGATAACATATCCCTTTTCAACCACAGTAGGCATAGTATAGTATATCCCTCTATCCCATACAAAATATCCTCAACATCAAACCTTCATAACCAACATTAACTATAATATTGCACCATAACATGTGTAATTCTAATAATAAAACCCTAATTCACATATGCATATTCCTGGTCCATTTCCCAACCAATCCATCATACCCTAATAAATATCTCCATTATAACTTGGTCTAAGTGCTCTACTTGTGACTACCCAACCATATACCTAGGATAATATCCCCACAAGTTTTCTAGAGTAAGAATTACAATAGATGAAGGATGCAATCACTACCATCTAAGCTAAGAAATAGGGTAAAATTTTAATTTGGATGATGTGTGTTATTATGCTTTTAAAATAGACTACTTATAGATTATATTTCCTCTAAGATATGAGCCCCCAAAGTTTGATAAATATAAAGGGAAAGGTGACCCCAAAGCCCATTTAATGGAATTCTTTGTCACATTCTATCTAGTGGCATATAGTGACTTTTAACTTTTTTTGTTATTCCTAAAGAGTATAGAAAGATAAGCCTTGGAATGGTTTTTAAAGTTTCCCAAGAATTTAGTAATAGATTTTGCTAACCTTTCAAAAAAATTTGTGCATCACTTTTCTTGCAATCTCAAACATGAGATTTCATTGGTTGGCTTGACTCAAGAAAATAAAAAATATGGTGAGACTTTTTTGAGTTATCTACAATTCTTAAGAGCCATTACAAGCTGATTCACCCATAGTTTACCAACTAAATAATTAGCTATTTTGTTTACTAACAATTTCCATAGTGAGATAACTTATCATCTAGAACTACAATGCATGCATACTTTCAAAGAGATCATTGATAAAGGTTTGTTGATTGAGTGAGCCATTATTAATAAATTAATCATTAGGCTCACTTTAACTAATCAAAATCAAGGTACCAATCAGGGAAATGGAAAAAATCAAAATCAATTCCAAATGCAAGCATCACAACTAGTACAAGCCAATAACCAAGATAGACTAAAGCAATTTAACTACAATAATAATGTTATGGGATATGGAGTAACCAAGTCACACCATGTTCAAATGGTAAAAACACCATCTACCCAACCTACACCACCTTTTCAACTTACTCCTAACTAAAAACCTCTACAACCAACACACTAAGCACAACAACCTAGGCTCGTGCAACAAATGAAACCACCTTTACCATTACAATTCACTCATCTAAGGAGAATAGTACCTACTCACCATGTTTTTAGTGGCCTTGGAGAGCCTATTGAATCTACATTTTGTAAACTTACTACCACTAATTTGATTAGTTAGATTAGACCAAAGCATTATCTACAAAGCATTCCTTATCTTGATTGGTACCATGAAAATGAATTTTGTTAAATGCATTAGGTCAACAGGCAAAATGTATGAAGATGTGTGAAAATTAAGCATTTGATTAAGAATATGTTAGAAAATAGAGAGATCATATTAGATGGTGGTGCTTCCACCTCCAATTAGACTCTTGGGATTTATCAAAACCCTTTTCCCCAACTTAAAAACCAGTAATAACAACAACAACATCACCAACTAGTGCAATAACAAAATCAAAGGCCAAACCAACAAAACTAGTAGAACCAACAATAAAATCAACAACACTAGAATAATGGATAAAACCAAGGTCAAAATGGTAAAAACCAACAAACCTACCATGTAGTTTCACATGACTACAATAGATTTTTAGGCCATATTGTAGGAAGTAGCATTAAAACCATCTCCATTAATCCTAGACCAAATTCTAATCAGACAAGACCACTGTTAACCATACCAAACCAATCCAATCACTTTGGCAATCCTTTCTTGACCTAGGACCACACATAGGCAAACTAGAAAATATGGATTCCCACTTTTGGACCTTATACCGATAACTCATCCTTACCTTGTGACCATCCATAAGTGCACCAGTAATCAATACTTGTCCTATCTGGTCTCACACCATCACCATCATTTATTATAAATCATGGTCCTATATTCAGTCCTAATTATGTAATAACAACTTAGAGGTCAAATACTATCATCACAGGTTCACAACCATTTTCCACTTCACCCATTCTCCTACCAACCATTCATTATTAGAACAAACCATTTAAAATTATCGAAGATAAGAATTTTGATATTGTGGACCAATTGCAAAAGATGCTTGCACAAATCTCAATTTTTGATTTATTGTGTACATAAAAAATACACAAAAGCATTTTAAATGACTTCTTGATCTAATCCACTATTTCAAGTGACATATCTCTTGATAAATTCCAAGCTTTGGTTAGACACCTAGCTCCAGCCCAACAAGTCACTTTCAACCAAATTGATATGTCATCCCTTGGTCTATTACATAATAACCCATTATACATAGATGTTTCTATAAAATGGCACAAATTGAAGCATGTCCTTATAGACAATGGATCAAGTCTAAACATAGTGTCTATTGAGCTCATCAAAATTATGAGGTACATAATGGTAGATCTTCAAATAGAGACAATTAACATCAAATCCTATGATAATGAGGAAAGAGAATCATAGGGCACCATATATTTACCAATTATCTTAGGATTTTGACCCATGATACACTTTGCCATATGCTTGATCTCAATTTATCATATAATATGCTTTTGGGAAAACCTTGGTTACATGAAATTCATGCAGTGTCATCAACATTACACCAATATATCAAGTTCTCCCATTAAGGCATGGATGTTTCTATACCAAGAGATTTGCATCCATATGAGCATTGTAAGCACCTAAGCGTCAAGTTCAAGAGTTATAATTATCACTTCAACATGAATCCAATGGCCAAGTAGGATAAGGGAAAGCAATACTCCTTGGTCGATCAGAGGACAACTGTATTAATCCTAATACCCTTGATTCCCTTTCCCACATGCCACCTCCTAAAGTATACAATAATTTTACTATCTTTCCTAATGGCCCAAGGGAGTATGTGACCCATGATACTTTTCATATTTTGAACCTTCCATATAATCCCAAGTCTTTTGAAATACCTAAAGCTAAGTCTCTTCATCCAAAATGATAACAAAAGAGCAAAGATAAAGGACCTATCATGTTTGTATTAACATCTAGACTAGAACTAGACCCTCTCAAGGGAGATGAATCATGGTTATACAATGACAACTAAACTAATTTTTATAAAATTCTAAAGTATCCTATTCCTAATAGGATCATGGAGAATTAAGACTATGAAGGAGGAGGCCTCAGACCTAACCAACAAGGAACACTTGAGCCAATTTGCATGACCAAATACAAAATACCCTATGAACTTAGATTTAAACCATTTGGGGGTGAATCCATATACCTTACTCATGTTCCATTGTCATCAACTAGTGATGAAAATGTCAACATTGATATAGAGTCTTAATAAACCTAGGCAAATATGTCAATGAATTCCATGAGAAGAAAAATGGTCACTTCACATTAATCTACAGTGAAGAACACACCAAGTTTTATTATCTTTGGATCATCAACAATACCAATGTTGACCTCTATTATACCTTCAATAAGAAGTATATAACTATCATCCTTAATAGAAGGAAAATAAGGTAGTTGATAATCACACTTAGACTATGAAATTTTAAATGGACCCATATAAGAGGAATTAAAATCATTACCCTAAAGTAAAGGCCAATGAGCTACTAAGTCTGGATCCTCTAGAAACATATGTTTAAACTCATCATGATCTTTAGGCTTGAATTTTGTATTAAATGATAGGTGTGGACTTTTAGACACCTATATTTCCTATGAAAGAGAGTTAATTCCCCCATATAATGGCACCTGAGATGGGTTTTCACCAAATAACACATAATTTTCTTTTCTTTTACCTTGATCTAAAAGTTCCTCAAAAAAAATTTCACTTATAGATATTAATGTTTCATTTTTATTGTGACTTAGGGAATTTGCCTATTCCCAAAAATAGTCCTTAAGGTCCAAATTATACATGAATACATTCTTATGAACACCTAGAGGGATGCCCTCTCTTAATTCCATGAATTATGAAATATATTATTCATTTACAAATGTATCAAGAATGATATACTAGTCTTGTAGGTCCCAATCAATAATGTTGGGATAATGAAGAACAATTTGAATAGCAGGATCAACATAAATAGTGAGGACATAATGAGTGTTGAATAGGTTAGTACTGGTAAGATCATCATAAATAATATAAAATGACTTTATGTCATTATTGGAAACATCAGATTTAATGCACAAGGTGGATCCTTTAGGTAATAGGTGGGTACAACCTTAGGCTTGTATTTTATACCTTGTTTCTTGTCATGTTTGATAGATATAATAAGATCTATTCTAACTTTATCTCTTACTCCTAGTCATTTACCTTTGTAATAATTATTGTCCATGATTTTATTATTAACTTTATCTCTTACTCCTAGTCATTTACCTTTGTAATCATTATTTTTTGATTTGAAATCAAGAAGATATTTCAGCATTGGTATTTCCATTAGTCATCTTCTATTTTCAAATCTTCTTGATTAAAATTTTTTCTTAGAAAAATAAAATAGGTTCTAGAAGAGAAAATGTTGTCCCATTCTAGTACCACTCAAACTTAAGACAACCATAGGACTTAGGTGACCTTGGAAATTTAGCCACATTAAAATCATATTATATATCACATTTTACCAAAAATTTATCATGAATGTTGACATGAGAGGGTTTTAAGGAGGATTTAGAAGAAGAACCAATGAGAGTATCGGGATCTACATAATTGGGTATAAGTTACTCAAATACTAAATGTTTATCCTTTTTTATTGGTAATGGTATCACTTGGATAGTACATATAACGTAAACCTTCTAGTTCTAAATGTTTTAAATACTAGTAAGGTTGAAAATCTCCATGAATAGTTACCTCCAATATATCATGAGGGAGCTTAATGCATTGGTGCAGAGTAAAAGACATTGTATGCATCTCATGAATCCTTAAATGACCAAGAATAATATTATATGGTAGGTCCAAATAAATTACATGACATAAATTATTTTTAATAATTGATCTACCATAATAGGTAAGGAAATGGTATCAGTTGATTGCTACTCTATGTTGTCAAATCCTTTGATAGTAATGCTGTCATTCTTTAAATTTGTTGAAGTGTATCCTAGACTTTAGTGAAATAGTGTTTAGACTTGATCCATTATATATCATCACTCTTTTGATCTTTTGATTAGTGATTGTGACCTATATATATAAATAATTAGTGTGATAATCCCTTAAATATGATATATAATTTTGGTCAAACACCAATTATGGACCAAGAGACAAATGTCCAAACATTGCTTGAAATTTGTCTAATGGAATATTACTTGACACTTGATATTGAATAAAAATCTCATATGAGACATCTTTGTGTAGCTAAGAGTTTAATAAAAAATCCAAAATGGAAAATTGTGTTGGCATTTTTTTCAACTAATATACAAGGTCATATTGTCTCTTGATAGGAGGTACATACTTGGATTCTGACTAATTTTGAATAGGATTTGAATAGGGATGTGAATTTTGATCAATAGAAGGAGGAATAAGATCTTAAATGGTAACCTTGAAACATTGATTTAATAAAACACAATATAAATTAGGAATACAAATACCAAAATAAAAGGGTCTCAGAATATTAATTTGAGGACAAGAATCACAAGGTGGAGGAACTCTTGAATTAGATATACAAGCTCCTAGAATAGAGGGATTTGATTGCAATAAATTATGGGAAAGGGCATGGGTATTTATAGTAATAGTATAAAAATTATGTTATATAATTCATCCCATTATATTTTAATCATAAGGAGTGGCATGGTAATCAACATTTTTATTTGAGACCCTTGATTCTAATTACATCTGTTAGTCACCCTTTTCTAATTGTGATCAATATTATGTTGAAGGAATGGATTTTGTATATATTAATGTCTTGGAAAAAATTATAATATTATGAATTGTTAAAATTTGTTTCCCATCTTTCAATATTATCTTATATAATATTTCAAAGTTTTACACATCTTTGAATGGAATGCCCTTTGATACAATGATATTCACAATACTCATAATCGCTCTACCAATCTAGTTTAGTTTGAGACTCATCAAAAGGTTTGGTATTCAGTCATCCAATCATATTTGTAGCCATAATTTTTCAAAAAACATTTTCTCTAGGCTCCCTAATTTTTAAAATATAAATCAGTTAAATTACCCTCTCAGAGGTGGCTATCTTTGTAAAGTAATTGGTTATAACTGAGTTTCCCTCTAAATTGGTGGCTATTGAAATATTTGAACATGTCATGCCTCCATAGCTATATTACAAACCATATTATTATTATTATTATTATTATTATTATTATTATTATTATTATTATTATAGTTTAATTTCTTGGGTTTCATTATGTCCAACATAATCCACTTTCAAAAACAATTGAGTAGGGACCCATTTGACCCTGAAAGGGAACCAACTATGGTGGGTGAATCAGTTATTGATGTTTATCATGTGATTAATAATGAAAATATTTAATAAGTGTTTTATGCCCAAGTTTATTATTAATAATAGTCACAATAATGATAATAATATTTTAAATTTCCATCACTATCAAGTTTTTCAAAATTGATTTTAGTCAGGTTAACATATAGATGGTTTTCTAAATTTTCCTAAGTGTGTAGGTTCTTTGAGATTGCATCCAAATGTTATTATGTTTGGAACTTATGTTCAACATTTTAGAGTTGGTTATCATGTTTTCTAGGTTATATAGATAGTTTTTATCCATTTCCTAGTTTTTCCTTGTGTATTTATCCCACATTTGTTAGTTTGATTTATTTCTTGTTTGTCCTTGCCTATATATGCAAGGCTTCTCATTTGTAACATGTATAAGTTATTTTATGGATATTATATGATATTGAATTTGTCTTTGTATATCATATTTATATATATTAAAAATCTTATTGTGATGATTTTATTGTTAATGCATCATATCTTTGGATTTTAATGATATTATTGATGTTCCTTTCATGGTATTAGATCTATAGGTGTTGCAACCATCCATTTGAAAGTTTATAACTACAAGGGTTTGTCCATTTATCAAAATTTATTCTTATAAGAGTGGAGAAACCTTATATATATATATATATATATATATATATATATATATATATATATATATATATATATATATTTACATTTATTAGGCCATGTAGATCCTAGGATTTACCATTAGGTACTTATTTTGTTAGACCCATGTTTAAGTTTGTTTTGGAAGATTTTTAGGCGATTTGTGCATGTTTTTTGATAGTTTTAGGCCATACATGCATCAAAATCTAGATATAAAATCATATATGAATATTAATATTAGTTTTATTAACTATAAAATTTATTATAAACTTTAGATATCAATTTTATAGCCTCTCTACTCAAAAATTTGCTTGTTGGTCTACTGGCAGATAACTACCACTAGGCCATTTTTCTCTCACCATAGGTGATGCAAATATAAAACCTATTTTGGTTATTTAATAGTAAAAAATTTCCTAACATATAATTTATAATCATTTTGGATAAGATTATAAATCTCTTTTGTTATCTTAAACATTACTATATCAATTTATCTTCATCATCTAGATAGCTGGTTAGTTTTCTTCTAGTTTGAAGTCATACAAACTAAAATTTTATATATGATTCTTGGAAAAGATATTATTTTATGTATTATTTATGCCTATAATAGGTAGGACCCATTTTTATCACGTTTTACCATAGTTTAAGTTGTCACACCAAGACACATTAAGCCAATTTTCTTTGGATCTTGCAAAGAATCTTCCTTAAAGCTAGCTTTCACCCATTTTCACAATAAATGCTTGGTTTATGCCAAATAAATTATTGGGAATATTGTTTTTAATATTAATTTATATATTAATTAAGTGGTGAAGCATTTTTTAAACCTTATTTCCTTTAATTGTGTGCCATGTTTACTTATTTGACCCATTATAATGATGGGAAAATGTGTAAAGACTATAACTTTTGAATCGTGACTCAAAATTAAATTCTATTTTTAAAAAAAGTGTATGTTTTTATTATTATCCATACATTGTGTTAATTTATATTATAAAAATGAAATAAATTATAAATTTACAAATTGGAGGGGTGGGGTTGGGGCGAGGGGGGGTGCTTACACTTTTTTGGGGTGTTCATTAATTTTTTTGGGAGACATTAAATTATCATGGGGGGATATGTATTTTCAAAAGTGTTTTTATTATTCACTTTCTCTTTTTTTTTGACAATAGATTCTTAATTATTTCCCCTAAACAACTCAAAATAAATTATTTGGAAGATTAAAATATAGATACGTTTATAGCTAAAAGGCATGTGGAGAGTTATGCTTGGTGACATTCCCCACTTTATAGATGTGGAAGATATTACCTAGATTGCATCTATGTAAGATGAGGCTTTTTGTTTGATTTGACTCCATGTTTCAGATAGTTTTTAGTGCCATGTTACATGTGCCACATCACCAAAAGAATATTGAGATGCTATTGTATCCTTATTTGAGAATAATAATGAGTATTTTAGGTCTTTTACATCCTCCTTTACTCCACCTCCTTATGTTCCACTTCCTTCTCATCCTGTTAGAAAGGATTTATGTTTTTATGATGATGTTGATGTTATTCAATATTTGAGTTTTAACAATGACATGGGTGAGGCACTATTGGAACTTCCTTATTTTCCTCCTAGTGAGGATTTACTCTTTAATAATGACATGAATCATGATTCCTCTTCATTTTGTGAGGACATACATTTTGATGGTGACTTGGATAAGGCATTCTTACCTCCTAAACCTCTCACTATTCAACCTTATTTAGTTGTTAGTAATGAATTATCTTTAGGTACCTATTACTCCTCATATAGTTTTTACTCCTATTCATTTCATTGATTGAGAAGACATGATTCTTGAGGATGTGGCACATTTACCATTACTTTTAGAGATCATGGATGAGCAACCGTCATGACTTCCTAAGGATGAATTTTATTGTGCCATAGTTGTTATTCCTTCATCACCTACTCTTTTTTGTGAGGATATGTGTTTTGATGGTGATTTTCCCAAGGAACCTATTATTTTTGCACATTATAATTTTGATCTTGTTGATACTCTTACTACTGCATTTGTTGCTTGTCCCATTTTGGATCCACCAAGGCATTCTTACCTCCTACACCTCTCACTATTCAACCTTATTTAGTTGTTAGTAATTAATTATCTTTTGA
The DNA here is from genome assembly GCA_037957365.1 of Torreya grandis. Lineage (NCBI taxonomy): Eukaryota > Viridiplantae > Streptophyta > Pinopsida > Cupressales > Taxaceae > Torreya > Torreya grandis. Next base: position 448,943 of record JARHVA010006924.1, on the reverse strand, counting down.
CAATGATTTAGTTTAGGTACCTATTATTCCTCATATAGTTTTTACTCCTATTCATTTCATTGATTGAGAAGACATGATTCTTGAGGATGTGGCACATTTACCATTAATTTTAGAGATCATGGATGAGACACCATCATGACTTCCTAAGGATGAATTTTATTATGCCATGGTTGTTCTTCCTTCATCACCTACTCTTTTTTGTGAGGATATGTGTTTTGATGGTTATTTTCACAAGGAACCTATTATTTTTTCACATTCTAATTTTGAGCTTGTTGATACTCCTACTACTGCATTTATTGCTTGTCCCATTTTGAATCCGCCTACTTATGTGATTGGTTCCTTTGAGAAACATACTCTTAGATTTGGATCTTGCATACTTAACTATATGGGATAAATTTATGGAGGTCTTGGTAGACTCTTATAGGGTATTGTATCTCCTATTGGCATTGATATTTATATAGGTGATGTATATTTAGGACATATTGTTCATAACACTTCGGAGGAAGGTAAATTAATGGTAAGAGCATTTTATTTTGGGACTATCTTAGAACATATGTATATGGTTCCTTACATCCTTTCCATCCATGTAAGATATATAGTACTAATCATGTGGGGTGAAGGAATTTGTCCTTAGGGGGTGTATGCACCTAAATCCACTCACCCTGATAATTCTACTAATTTTTCTAATTTAACCTATAACTATATTAACTAGCTAACTAACTAAACATCTTATTTCATAATATCCACATCGCACAAACTTTACTGTACCCTTTAAATCAATTAATCATCCTAATTAAAATAATAACTAAGCCTACTTACCTACTAACCAACCCATTAAGCTATTTGTAAATTTAAAAATACAATTTATTCACCTACACATCTACCACCCTACTCCCTAATGGAGATTCTAAAATTTTATAATTCTATAATATCCTCTAACTTATCCCTCTTCCTCTGGAATCTTCTATTATAGAGGATTCCAAGGAATTAAAAATTCTTTGAAATATCCTAGTCCATTGATTTTCCCTCTCATGGCTATATAAACAAATCATCCCCTCAATGAAAACTAACTTGGAAACTAGAAATACATCTTGCTAACTTGAAACCATAATCATCCTTATTGAATCCATATAGCTTTTTTCATAGCCACTTATCAAGCCAAAATTCCATTTGGAGCCATTATCAAGCATAGCCAAACAATCCAACATCTAACATATTTTGCATCTAAAATTAGTTTGACAATCTTGGAGGGAAAATTTAAGAGGAAAATAATGGTAAGAAATATCATTACAAGCATCTGATTATCTCTTTAATACTCTCTGTTTGATGTTGTTTATGTTTTGGGTTTTTATTACTAAAATTAATAACATAGAGAGAATCTAAAATTTAGGATACATTTTGGTGACCACGGTGGAACATACTCCCTAAATATAACCTCTGATGCTTGTTGGAATTCATTTGGAAGTTTGTGTTTAGAATATATAACATATATCAATATTAATTAATTAAAGATGGAAATAAAATGCAGAAAACACAATAGAAGATAGACACATATTTAACATGGTTCACCCAATATGGGTTACATCCACACAAAAATAGCTAGTCTTTATTATTATTAAGTCCAAAAATTGAAGACAACCACTACAATGTCTTATTTACTCACATACAACATGCCATCATGATTACAATGCCCTCATATCAAAGGAGGGTTACATATTAGGGAAAACAAACACAAACATAATTTATACCATTATATCTACAACCTAATAGTGATTGGTCTAGATTTACTATGAAATAAAAATATTTTATAGTATATTTTAATGAATTTTTGCTTTAGGGGTAACCCCCATGGAGACCCTAGCTGGCAGGGGGGGGTTCATTTCCACCCTGCACCTTCTCTATCAAGAATTAGGCATTAAAATAAGATCTAGCTCCACTATCCAACAACTTGCATGTCTAACTAGATAAGAATCAAAGGCTATATTTTATAAAAATCATCACATACAGGAGACTTGTAGTTTTTCACCAATACTAGCAATATTGTAGTCATGGTCTTGCAGTTAGATAAGTGATATTACATGAACTTTAAGCTTTAATCACTAATAGTTTTGAGTCCTAATAGGTTTTTCACATTTTTGCAATAATTCTAATTCAAAATTAGTGATATTACTCTGATAGTCATGATTTTACATCTATAGTACCAATTTTGTGGGTTCTCTGGGACCTCATAATACTAATACTTTTCTTCTGATTCTAATTTCTATGTAGAGTTATTTTATTTATTTCATATTGCCTAGAAGTGGATTTATACTTTTTGTTCATATGGAAAAATAATGTTTTCTTAGAATTTGATTGATAAATACTAAAGAGAAATACCTCTACTTAAAAAATAGTGAATTTGTCCTGATAATCATGACCTTGCATGTATGGTTGTGGTTTTGCCTAGTTTTTGGGGTGACATAAAATAACTAGTCTTTCATTCTTCCTAACCTATATGTAGTTATTTAAAATATATTGGTATTACCTGGAAGTGTTTTTTATATCCTATGTGCAAGGAAAGATAGGATTGGAAAAGGATATCACCATTGGTGATTGAAGCATAATATCACAACTCTAACATTTACGGTTTTGATCTGGTAGTGGTGATATTATCATTGTAAGTTGTAATATTTTCGTGTGTGTTTAATTTGGTAAAAATATATCTTATTAACCTTTGATATGTAGGTACTAGTCATTTTATTCTCTATGTGTAGGGCATATAATATTTTTAATAAGCTAATCTAACTATTTTGAGTTTGACTATTTTGGATTTCTAGCTAAACTATGTGTGTAAAAAGGTGCCTCTAAGTTTTTTTTGTGTTGAGGTTAGGAGAGTAATAAAAGAAATTATATAAACTAAACTACATATCATTAAATTTTTAGGATACTTAATGTAATATCATTGATTGCGATCTATGGTTTTGCACTGACATTAGTGATGTTGCATTCTCATTAGAAATCTTGTAATTAGACAAATTTATGGGAAATTTAAGTTCATTATTTTTATAACTAATCTATAGGGGAAACCTGATACCAATATTTTATTATTCTATTTGACCACTAATATCTCATCCAGATATTCATTTATTATAGGTTTTGATTAATTATTTAAAGTTTATAATCTTTCATAGATATTTACTAAAGTTTTCATAGGTAGCCTATATTTTGAAGCATTCTAGGATTGTCATTTAACTTTTATTTTTAATATAATTCATTTACATCAGTTAAAACCAAATATTTTTATAGTTATAACTTTTATTCCAAAACCACTAATTTTGAATTTTTGACAATTGTGATTTTTCCTTAATAGTCATAATTTTGCACTAATAGTCACAATTTTATAGGTTCTTATTTGTTGACTATCACGATTAACTATTTATTGCAATATCACAACTCATAATCTATGTTTTTGACTTGTAATTGTAATATTTTAGCCTTTAGTTATATTTTTTCATCTAACTGACTATGTAATCATGGTTTTATAGGGGAGTATCAATTTTACATTAAGTCAGACTACTAACCCTTTTTGTGTAGGACCTCTCAAGATAGGGGCACCCCATTAATTTTTATAATCCTTGTGTTTTTAGGAGGGGTTCCAAAAATATTATATTTTAGTCTTGGTACTTATATATATATATATATATATATATATATATATATATATATATATATTTTGTGATTTGATTGTATATTTTTGTACTTCCCCATATAGATAATTAGTTGGTAAAAATTAATTGTGCTTGCCTATTTGTTAAAACTTTGAGTCTAAGATAACACATGATGTGAAATTCATACCTATACATGGACTTAGTCATTAGGGGTAAGTTACATGGATTTCATCACCATGAACTAGAACAAACTCCATGTTTTGATGGAATATAAATATCAGGAGATCTATTGTTAAGTGATAAAGCAAGATTTTTGTATAAAAGTTTACTCAAGTGGATTTTGTGCTTGTTCATGCACTTATCTATCAAACCAAGTCAGTTCTGGACTTGGTGGATCTAGGTGTGAGCATAGTAACATCTAGTACACAAAATTTAATTATGTTATGGTACTAACATTAGTTTTACATAAGGCATAAGCCTTGTGCACTCACTTAAAGCACACTAATGAAGGTATTGGGCCCACATTAGGTTTGTTGGAACATGGCACAACTTGGGTTTTTATGGTGTTTAAACATTGGAAAGAGGTGTTCATGTGGTTGTTTAATTCTAGGTTATTTAGGGTAAGTTCATTAGGTGCAATCATTCTTAGGGACGCAATCTCTAAGATGTAAGTTCATATCTAGATACCCTGAGCTCTCAAAGGTGTAAGCTATTGAATAAAAAGTTAAGGGTCATTCAGTTACTTAGGCAAGTCATATGGATTACTTAGGTTCAAGTGCTCATCCTTAGGGTAGCACTTAGGCATGGGTCTTAGGGCCTTGGCATAATCTAGTTACAATACTTAATCTATGTATAGGTAGGCTGATGTCAATAGATGGCATAAGGATGCCATTAGGGACCAAGGTTGAACCTTCATATCACAATACATTTTAAGCAAGGAAATATACCAAAACCATCATAGAACTAATTTTTAAACATGATCTTTTGCTAACTATATTGTAAGAGTTAACACATCATTCTCTTTAACCACACTCCTCATTGTTTCATATTTCATTATACAAAGTTCAAGTATAAAATCTAATCTATACTATCTCCTACTAATACTCATACCTAATAGGTCACATGTGAGCTTGGGATATACACACAAATACTTATGATAATAGATGAAAGATATAAATATTTAGGTTCACCCTCCATTTTAGTATAACTTCACTATGTTGAGTTGTCTCTCCTTACTTCAAATGTGAGCCTTGTTTTATATGTGATTGAGCATCTCCTTGTTAGGTCAAATGGGTGCATTCCATATGATGAGATATCATGAGTTTGATGGCTCCACTATGCTACCTGGGTTGGATGAGTTCACACCATATGATAAGATATCATTTAATGGTTTCCATCTCACCTACTCCAATCTTCTAAAATTTGTGCTTCTTGATCTACCACATATAATTACTAGTAGGGATGTCTCCTAAAAGTTGATGCCATGTAACTACCTACCAACTAGTGTGAGATCTTTGAGGACCCCTAAAAATAGTGACAAAATGCACAAAAGGGGAGAAACCACTCCAAAGGTTGCCTCACACTTAGATAGGTCTAATTGGTGTGATCTATTTAGTTTCTAGAAAATGAGACAAATAAGAATTCCCCATAAAAGGTTTTATGGAGTAAGGGGTATGTTGGCTTCAATACACAATGTAGTTAGACAACATGTTATATGTACTTAAGATCCATTGTACCTTTTCATATAGTAGGTAATCCATTAGAAACCCTTATTTAAACCCATCTTAGGACCTTTCAATCATAACAAGCATCTCATTACCAGAGTTAAGATCAACTCCTAAGAAGTCATTAAGTATAGATGGGGTTGAGAGGGTATGGTTGATTCTATAATGAGTCACTATCCTAAATACTCTCATTAAAATACATTATATGGTGTGAAAATTTCATTACACACCTTTTTTAGTTTAATAGAGTAGGACTTGTGGCTTGGTGTGTTATTTGTGTGTCATGTTTAAACCTATGTTATTTGTGAACCAAGTTTAATGCTCTCATTTTATCTTAAAACACCTAGATATCCCTAGGATCCAAACCTATTCTTAGACCCCATCATAACATGCATCATATATTAATCATTCACCATCCTAAACAAACATCTAAATATCCATGGCATATCTTCTCATCTATCACGTTTATATACAACCTTAATTTTGAAACCAAATCTTAGTGTTCACCCATCCCTCCAATCTTTGCTCTCACTTTCAAATCCATTGACTGAGAATTATTAAAATACATATCCTTGTCAAAAATTTGATCTAGCACCCATCATTTCCCTATCATTGCATCTTCATACCTAGTACCCATTTAATAACCATTTTGCTAGTGTGAAAGGTACTTAATTATTTCATCTCCTAGCCTCCTTTCTAGATTGAAATATTGTAGGGTTTGATAATCCTTGGTCATTTTAATCTTCACCTCTCTTCAGAATCCAATATTCCAAATATTTTATCACCTTTAGATTTGATTTCTAATCTAAGCTAATATTCCAACTCACATCATCTCCCATCACACCTAATCACTTTTACCATCCAATATGTCAATCCAAACCCATTCTCAACTCAGGATGGGACAAGGATCCTACCATGAAAATAAATTATTGGGGAAATTAGGTGATCTATATTAGGATCATGATGATACATATAGTGATATTCACACTCCTAGAGGAGAATATGACCAATTCGTAAATGACTTCTTCCATAGTGATGAAATTAGAGCTTGATTTGACTAGTATATATATAAAAATCATGACCATATTCTATCTAAAGTTATCATAATGGCACTATCCCCAAGATTTGATCACAACCTTTTGTAAAATTTAGTCCATCCATAAACATGACCTAACACTCCCCATAAATAGGTCCATACTAATAAAACACCTGAAGAAGAGGAACTTGTAGACCATAAACAAGAACTTGAAGATCAAGAATAATAGGTCCCTCTCTAAAATGACCATGTCAAGGTTAATAATATAAAAAACACCCTAGAAGATTTATTGGACCAACTTACACAATAAACTAACTCTTTATCCTCCCAATTTCATACCTAAAATCAATAACTACCCTACCCTTGCCAAAATATCCATAACTTTAATAGATCACATACAAATCATGCTCAAACCTCTAATCCTCTTGGATATCCCTCATTTGCATAAGAATGGAAAATGATTAAAGATACTCTCCAAAAATTTGACCATGCTTCACAAGCAATGAAATATAAATATGAATATTTTTTCTCTTCTCCCTTAGACATGAGCATTTTGTAAATTCCTTTCTCACGTCACTTTGAGGTCGCTAAATTTGAAAAGTATAGAAAGAAAGGTGAACCTCTTGATCATGTCTAGGAGTTTTATGTGGCTTGTCATGAGGTTGCATATGATGATGCCTGATTGCTAAGAATTTTCACAAAAATTCTCATAGGAGCATCCCTAGAAGGGTTCATGCATCTTCCAAAGGGTTCTATATATAGTTTTGGAGAATTAACTAAAAAAATTGTAAGACATTTATCATTTAATATATAACATGACGTCTCTGTTATAGATGTCTAAAACACTAAAAAAGGAATGGAGAAAGTCTAGAATCTTTCTTGCAACATTAGAGAAGCATAACATGCCACTTTTGATGCATAGTACCAATAAAAAGTTAGCCAAAGTATTTGTTGATAACCTTAATGTAGAGATAAAATATTGGTTGAAAATACAATGTGCCAAAACTTTTGATGAAATTAGCGAAAAGGGGATACAAATTGAAAGATCACTTATTAAAAAGGGAACAATTAAATTATACACTCAAAATGAACATAATCAACATTAGGATAATTCCTTTTCAGCCAAAACAAAAATCTTCAATAAAAATAAGAATGTTATGAGAGATGGGCTTATAGATTCCAAACAACATGTTTAACCTATGAAAAAGAAGGATTTTATAGACCAATAAAATTTCTCCTCTATTAGAGTACCATGAGGTAAGCTAAAGCCTTGAATAAGAAAAAGACATTTTACCAACCTTAGATTGCCTGTTGAAGTAGTCCTTCAACAATTGATCATTAATAACATGATCACTCTTCCTGAAATATAATGTTTGGATGATAGTAAACCTCGACCCAACTAGTAACATGAGGATGAATTTTATCAATACCATAGATTCAAAGGTCATGACATAGATAAATTCATGGAATTAAAGCATTATATTTAGAGCCTTATTGAAAGGGGTGATATTGAATTAGAAGTGGAGAGTGCTCCTAATTAGTCAAAGAATGAGTAGTTGGGTATTTAATAGGACCCCTTACCCAAATATGGTTAAATAAAAAGGAAGCCACATAAGGATTAGGGTTAAGCCTCCACTTCTAACTGCATGGACTATCATGATATCCCATACCACTATGTAAATATAATTAAAATACATAGCCCCTAAGAACCTACTCCACCATCATCTATCATATTAAAAATCAATTGGACCATAACTAATTGTGTTGTTACTACCTGACGTAGTAAAATCATAGTTCTTGGGAAACCACCAAAGGAACCATCCACATCTTAAAAATTTGATAACTCTAAGAAATTTTTCTTATCTTCCAATCAGCCTTATGATATCATCAAGCAAATTGATAAGATTCCCACTAAAATATCACTCATGGATCTTCTCAAAAAATTGTCTGAGCATTGGGGGATCCTCAATCAAGTCCTAAATGACTTAAAAGTCCCATGAGATAGTGACACCAATCAGTTCCAAGCATTCATGGTTCATTTTTATCTTTCAAAACAAATCACATTCAGTGCCTAAGACATGACTCCCATTGGCCTAGATCATAACTACCCTTTATTCATAAAAATATGCATCTCCAATCATCACATTCTTAAGGTACTCATAGATGGACGGTCTACATTAAACTTATGTAGCATGGATTTATTAAATAAATTGGGGTATTTTGAGTCTTCTTTGGGGCCTAATTTTAATGATTAAAGCACATGGTGACAATAAATGTCCATATGTAGACACTATCTACCTTCCCATTATTGTGGGACACATGGTACATCAAACCTTGATTCATGTTATGGATGTTGATTTTCCCTATAATCTATTGTTAGGTTTCCCATGGATTCATAAGATGAAATCAATCTTATCTACCCTTCACCAATGTATAAAATTCCCTCACTTTGGTATAGAAGTCACCATTCTCATGGAAATTAAACATTTTTCATAGCTTCCAAATGGGTCAATCTCAATCATCTTACTATTGTCCAAGCACAAATAGTTTCACTCTAAACCCAATAGTAGAAAAATATATATGCCCCAATGATCTGGTGTCTACTTCTAATCCATCAATTGAGGTTACAAGACTTAAAATCACATCTAAAAGCTATGGGGAATATGAATATAAAACCTTTTGTGTAGGTGACCTACCTCTTTCCCCATGAAATTATGGGTCCTCAACTATGAGGAAGACCAATCCTATTAGATATTAGTTTGGATCAATGACATTTTATAGTGTAGGACTTGTTGGGTGAATATTTTGTCACCAAATGATGAGCAAAATAGGTCATTTCAACCACAACAAGGGAGATCGGTCAGCCAGATGTGTAGGTTTACCACATCAAAAGGGGAAAAATCTCTCCTCTCATCAAGGGGAGGTTCCCTATAAATATGAGAGCACTATATATATATATATATATATATATATATATATATATTAATTTACTATAAATAAGTTGAAAATAACACTCAAGGGTAGTATAACACCATCCATCTCTCTCTCTCTCTCTATATATATATATATTAATATACTATAAATAAGCTGAAAATAACACTCAGGGGTAGGATAACACCATCCATCTCTCTCTTTTTAGAGATGATATTCACAAACAAAGGAGAAATCTAGATGAGAACACTGAAGGCACTTCTTTTCTTTCAAAAGTGTTCTTGCAGTAAATAGTAGGAGTTCTTTCTGATAGATAACAAGTAACTGGTAACATGGGGAGTAGTAACCAATAGAATGAGGTGTAGCACAAAGTCTCCACCTTAGCTACCCAAGAGGGAAATATGAAGAATAATGGGGACACAAAGTTTTCCTAAGATCCTTTACATAGAAATAAACTAAAAACACACACACTAAAGATAGTTGTGGCAGCACAAAGTCTCTCCACAATTGGCTTCAGGACACCTTCCTGATTACTTCCACTAGTTCTACTTATTTCATTAAAATGGACAAGAACTCATTCAAGAAATAGACATAAGAAAAATCTCCTAAATGACACAAGCTATTATAGCACAAAGTATAAAAGTAACTTGCTTTCTCATTCAAGCAAAGAAATATGATTAATAATCTGAGCTCAAAGTCTCAGTGATCGGCTCACAATTTTGGCAAAGTTTTGCTTCTATAACCAAAAATATCTCATTTGCATAAAATAGGAGATTACAATATATAATAGCCAAGAAAATATTGGTTCTTTGTTCCATGGAATGGCCCATGCTACATTAAATGCCTTAAATGCATATTTAGTTTTGTCAAGGGGCCATGCTGGAACAAGGTGGCTACCTTAATTTTGGCATGTGAGTTCATCTCAAATGTCTTCTCCTCAGCATGAGTTGTCTGGTCTTTCACCAAATATCTGCATAACTATCCACTTCACCTTTACTCCAAGGGAGAAAAATAGGCCACACATTTAATGTTTTCAAGCTCAAATATCTACTTGGTGGATTGTTCCACCTATTGGAATAACTCCTACACAAATATTTCTGGTCTTTCCCTCTTTCCTATTGCAATGTGAGCTCTCGAGCTTTCTTTTCCCTTTTCTATTGGCCTTTCAGCTCCCTCTTCAGCTGGTCATTGAGTTTTTTTCAAGTTCCTCACCACATTTGAAAATCAATGGATATTTCATTATCTTGAATTTGACATCCATGAGGACATCATTGGTTCACTGTTTCAACAGTTCAGGTGGCCTTCTCAGCTCCTTGTTTCTTTCTTCTTCAATTCCTTTAGACAAAATGTCTGAAGGAAATATTCCCTTTCACTAACCACTTTCCATTGGGCTTTTGATCATTCCTTCAGACTAAATGTTTGAAGGGGTTCCTTCAGACATTTTGTCTAAAGGATTTGCCTTGTAAAATTTTTTTGTAAAAAATCTTTCCGAAGGGTATCTCTTTGTCCACTTTTGTTCACTGCCCTCCGCAAAGTAAATTGCCTTTTGTTCATTACCCTCCATAAGGGCACTTGCCCCTTGGGCTTTGGGGGACTCCTTTGAACCATTTGATTGAACTGACTGATTGAACCAACTTTGGTTTAACGATTCAATGTTTTGTTTGAAGATTTCTTTTAGTTAAGTCTTTTGAAATTATTGAACTTAATGAACCTTTGAACCCGTTGAACCATTTTGGTTTAAGGTTTAATGGTTTAATGATTCATTCTTTACAATTTGAAGCCATTTAACTTGTCAAAGTGGTTTAACTTTGAAATTTTGCCAAAGCATTTGACTCTTTAAGCTTGTCGACGTCGTTAAACTTTTGAACCCATTGAACCTTTGAACCTATTGGAAGTAGGGTTTAATGGTTCAATGGTTTAATGATTCAATCTTTGTTTGAAGCTTGCTGATGAAACTTTTGGTTGAATCTCAATGTTGAACCAACCTCAAAATTTTCTAAGTGTTGGGAACTTTTTTCTTTCCTGTAGAGTCCATAGAAACAAGCCTATAGAGTCCATAAAAACAAGCCTATAGAGTCCATAGAAATTAGTCTATAGAGTCCATAGAAATTAGCCTATAGAGTCCATAGAAATGAGCCTATAGAGTCCATAGTTCTGCTAGATGAAGAACAAAATAGTTTAAATATTGTCCTAAAAAAATGAGTAACAAATTTTGGGAACAACAGCTGGCTCCAATTGGGGAACTTCCATTGATTATAAAAAACAATTGAAGGGAGTAGAAACTAGAATCTCCAATGCTTTTAAGTATGCCATTGGGCTATGGAGTCATGCTAACCAAAAATAAAGGTGCCAAAAATGAAAATGAAAAGCACAAAAAAGAACTAAAGACTATACAAGTATACATATGTACAAATGATCTTATTTGATACTTCAAAAATTAAAGTGCTTCAGATGCCACCCACTATGAGATAATTAAAATGGAATTCTATCTTGATATATCAGCAAGAAACCATTTTTTCCCCAGAAGTGATGATTGGTGAATGGACCTCTACACTAGGAATCAAATTTTCTTTTCCTGACTTTGGTGTGCTATAGTATGGTCCACTACCATAATTTGTTATTCTTCTAGTTCAATCCAACACATGATTTGATTATTAGCATCAAACACCTGCCAATGATTATCATTATCAGGCACACTTGGTCTAGAGACTGGCTCGATAGTTTACTACTCTCCAAAGTGTTTGTGAGGGACCAAGAGGGTTGTAGAGATAGCCAATGAACTTGCATGGCTATGAAGCTCTCTAGGCACTGTAGATATATTAAAAGCATCAAAACTTTCAATATAATCCCATACTAAATTATGGTAATGGTGAAATATTTTATTCTTGGTTTGACACAAGTTCCTCACTTGATAAACCATTAGTTCAACATCTCCTTTAGCATGAAGGAGTTTAACACCTCTATCTTGATCTACCTTCAACCTGAGTAATAGAGATTCATACTCAATAGTGTTGTTGGTGTTGCTAAATTGAAACTTGTATTAAGAAGGAAAAATATCTCATTGAGGATATATTAAAACAATCTCAGCTCCAGCATCGGTAGAAGAGTTGCTGCCATCAAATTTTAGGATCTAAACATCATCAAAAACTGATCTTCTATCATATTTTTCTTCATTAGAGAGGGAAGATAATTTTTCATCTATATTGTGCCCTACCAATTCTTCTAATGTCTTGTTTGAATCAATTTTTAGATCGCCACCTATAGGATTTTCATCTATTGTGACAGGAATGTCTTAAGTAAATAGAAAATAATTACCCTTTCCTGAAGACTCAAACAAAATTTGAGCTTCAGGTATTGATGTTTGGGTGACAACATATTTTTCTTCCTTCTTAGGAAGCAATCTCTACATGATGCCATTGATAGGGATCCTCACTTTAGATAGGTCCATGATCAATTATCCACCAACATCCTTGCAGAAATTTTCCCCAATAAGAATGTTGTAGGAGGTTGGGATGTTGACCATTAGGACTATCATCTTAATTATTTTTCTTGGAAAGGCTACAAATGCAAATTGGGCATCTTTGATTTGTCATAGTACTAGCACTTATTTATTCTCTATGGAGAAACATCTCCTAAATGTCTTGGTTAGTGTGAGACCAAGGGATTCAGCTACTTTGGTAGGCATGACATTGTTAGATGCACTTGAGTCTATGATGAAATTGTTTAGCTAGTGTCCATTTGTCAGTAGGGATACATAAAATGGTTCCATCCATTTGGGAGCACCAGGAGGAGTAATGACAAGGTTATTCCAGCTTGATGTGTGAGTCACCTTTGGAATAACTAATCTTGAAGGGACAATTTGGTTCTTCACACATTCCATTAATTTATCCAACTACTCAGGGTTAGATTGTAGGAATTCAAATTTAGACATTTGAATTTTAGTTTTCTTGACATGGTCAACTATGTCAAATGTCTGAAATGAATTAGGAATGGGGAAAGGTAATTCATCCTTTTGGTTTCTAGAGGGGGAAGACTGGTCTGTGGGATTGAAGTTGAAGGTGTAGAAATGTTTGGGGTACTTACTTTTATAGAAATCACCAGGTCCTTTGGCTAGAAAGGTAGAGAAGTTCCTCATTTGGAAATTGAAATTGCAAGTTGAGCTCACTCCTTTATTTTTTATTTATCAGTTTGCTAGGCTGATTGATTCTTGGACTAGGTGAAAACAACGTATGATCCATCAACTACTTTACCTTCACTTTTAGGTTTATCCTGGTAATTCAAGAAACTAATGTTGGAGTCGCCTGCTAATTCTTCTTCTCCTTTTGTGAAGAGATTAGCGTCATCTTTTGGGTTCAACTCAGGTTAGAAGGAGAAATATAATTCTACTTCAAGATATCCAACTATTGAATTGGTTAGAGGTGCTTCAATGGCCAATTTTCCCTAAGTGGGAAGAAGATGATTTGGCTGCCCTTGATTCCTAGTAGTATTGCCTTGGTATGACTGATTGGGGAATGTCCTCCTTGGTATATATCTATACAAAGGGGTAGATGACATCCCTTGCACCATTTGATTGATAAGAGCTAGCAACTCATTTGCTAATTTCTACACCATTAGATCAGTGGTGCCTATAGATAAATATTTCAAAGATGAATAAGATTTAACTCTGTTAAGATCTCTCCTTATCTTCCCTGCCAAGATGAGATCATCTTCTGCCTCAGTGACTAAATATTGAGTAGTAGCAAGGTCTATGTGGCTAACATGTCTTAGTTAAAAACTCACTTTAGGAAGCTATGAGTTGGTGAAGAAACATTTAAGGTTCTCAAGTGTTGGTTGAGTAATTATAAGAATCTTGTTCCTCAGCTTGTCAAATTTGGAAATGAAGTCCCTCATCAGTTCATGAGGTTATTTCTTCATTTGTGTGAGTTGAGCCAATAGGGCATGCACATATTCTATAGGCTTGAACCTTGATTTGAACTTAGCTTTGAGCATGTTCTAGTCAGTCAAAATTTGGGCCTACAGATGATAAAACTAGATTGCAATAGCACCTTGCAATGTTTCCACAAATAGCCTGACTGTTATGTCCTCATACTCTATGCCTATCACATCATAGGCTATGCTAAAAGTTGTGATGTGTTCATGAGGATGAACTCTCCCATCACCAAATAATTTGGGGAAATTCTTCTTTGAACTACATGGTAGCTCATGTAGAGGTGGGGCTAAATTGAGTGGGCCAAAAGAGTTACCCTAGGGGCCTTGAACTACCATTATATGGCTATAGAAAGGGGGGATAACAAATATTGGTGGGGTATGTATAGGCAAAGTTCTACTAGTAGAGGAAAAAGAAGCTCTACATTGTATTGGTGACCTAGTGTTGGTAGGAAGAAGACTCCTAGGCTGTTGAAGGTGAGGTTGTGGAGGAAACAAATCAAAATTTCTCTATTGCACCAACTCAAAAATAGGGTCAACAACACCTTGAGCTTTCTAGATTCTTATATAGCATGGAGCTACTAGACTGTAGAATAAAAATGGAAAAGAACTGGCCCTACTTTAACTTGGAGATTGAGTCTCCAAACTACTCATTCTTTCAAGTTGGCATGGAGCTACCAGAGAATTGACTTTTTAAAGTGAAACGTTTGATCCCCAGTGGCTCTAGTTTGCAACTTAGAGTATATAATGGAAATGGATAAGGGAATAATGATAATGGATAAGACATAAGTGATACTTTGATCTAAATCTTGAGGCTTCAAATTATGCAAAATTGTCGTGTCCCTAACAAAGAAAATGGATAAGGAAAAGAACTAAAACTACTCATTCTTTCCCAATGGAGTTGCCAAAAAATTGTTGGCGTGAAGCTAGCAGTGTTCTTTCTTACTTCACATTGTTCCCCAGTGATATGAAATGCTTCAATTTGAATATACTAAAAAAGGAATGGAAATTCTCATTAATCCCTAGTTGAGTAAATGGATAAGGAAAAGAACTAAAACTACTCGTTATTCCATAGCAAAGTCACCAAAAAACTGTTGGCATGAAGCTGGTAGTGTTCTTTCCTACTTCACATTGTTCCCCAGTGATATGAAATTATTTGATTTGAATAGACTAAAAAAGGATTGTAAATGCTCATCAATCCCTAATGGAGTTTATGGATAAGGAAAATAATTGAAACTACTCATTCTTCCCTAACAGAGTCACCAAAAAACTATTGGCGTGAAGCTGGCACTGTTCTTTCCTATTTCACGTTGTTCCCTAGTGGAGTCACCAAAAAATTGTTGGGTGAATATTTTGTCACTAGCTAGCTAATGAGAAAAATAGGTCATTTCAACCATAGCAAGGGAGATCAGTCAGCCAGATGTCCAGGTTTAACACATCAAAAGGGGACAAATCTCTCCTCTCATCAAGGGGAGGTTCCCTATAAATATGGGAGCGCTATATATATTAATATACTATAAATAAGCTAAAAATAAAACTCAAGGGTAGGATAACACAATCCATCTCTCTTTTTTTTAGAGATGATGTTCATAAACAAAGGAGAAATCTAGGTGAGAACACTAAATGCACTTCTCTTCTTTTAGAAGTGGTCTTACAACAAACAATAAGAGTTCTTTCTGATAGGTAACAAGTAACTAGTAATAGAGGCATACTAACCAGCCGAATGAGGTGTAGCACAAAGTCTCCACCTCAACTTTACAAGAGTGAAATATGAAGAATAATGGGGGCACAAAGTCATCTCAAGATCCTTTACATAGAAATAAACTAAAAACACACACACTAAAGATAGTTGTGGCAGCACAAAGTCTCTCTACAGTTGGCTTTAGGACACCTTCCTAATATCTTCCAC
This sequence comes from Torreya grandis, assembly GCA_037957365.1. Taxonomy (NCBI): domain Eukaryota; kingdom Viridiplantae; phylum Streptophyta; class Pinopsida; order Cupressales; family Taxaceae; genus Torreya; species Torreya grandis. The sequence continues at coordinate 432,770 of JARHVA010006924.1, read as the reverse complement.
TAGTTCTACTTATTTCATTAAAATGGATAAGAACTCATTCAAGAAATGACACAATCTATTATAGCACAAAGTCTAAAAGTAACTTAATTTCTCATTCAAAATAAGGAAATATGATTAATAATCTGAGCTCAAAGTCTCAGTGATCACCTCACAATTTTGGCAAAGTTTTGCTTCTATAACCAAAAAGATCTCATTTGCATAAAATAGGAGATTACAATATATAGTATCCAAGATAATATTGGTGCTTTGTTCCATGGAATAGGCCATGCTACATTTAATGCCTTGAATGCATTTTTAGTCTTGTCAAGGGGCCATGCTAAAATAGGGCAGCTGCCTTAACTGTGGCATGTCAATTCATCTCAAATGTCTTCTCCTCAACATGATTTGTCTAGTCTTTCACCAAATATTTATACAGCTATCCAATTTGCCTTTACTCCAAGGGAGAAAAATAGGCCACACCTTTAATGTCTACAAGCTCAAATATGTACTTGGTGGACTATTCCACCTACTGGAATAACTCTTGTGCAGATATTTTTGGTCTTTCCCTCTTTCTTGTTACAATTTGAGCTCTTGGGATATCTTTTCCCTTTTCTACTATCCTTTTAGCTCCCTCTTCAGCTGGTCTCTGAGTTTGTTTTCAGGTTCCTCACCACATTTGAAAATCAATGGATATTTCATTGTCTTGAATCTGATGTCCATAGGGATGTCATTGGTTCAGTGTTTCAACAGTTCAAGCGGCCTTCTCGGCTCCTTGGTTATTTCTTCTTCAATTCCTTTGGACAAAATGTCTGAAGGAATTCCTTTAGACATTTTATCCAAAGGAAATCTTCCCTTGCCTTAGCCACTTTCTGTCGGGCTTTTGATCATTCCTTTAGACTAAATGTCTGAAGGATTTGCCTTGTAAAATTTTTATGTAGAAAATATTTCCAAAGGGTATCTCTTTGTCCACTTTTGTTCACTTCCCTCCACAAGGGCACTTGCCTTTTGTTCATTTCCCTCCACAAGGGCACTTGCCCTTTGGTCTTTGGGGGACTCCTTTGAACCATTCTATTGAACTGACTGATTAAACCAACTTTGGTTCAATGGTTCAATAGTTCAATGTTTTTTTTGAATCTTTATTTTAGTTAAGTCTTTTGAACTTATGGAACTCATTGAACCTTTGAACCCATTGAACCATTTTGTTTCAAGGTTCAACGGTTCAATGGTTCATTCTTTACTCTTTGAAGCCTTCTTTTCTTCTAAGTATTTTGAAGCCGTTGAACTTGACGAAGTGGTTTAACTTTGAAATTTTGCTAAAGTTTTTGACTCTTTAAGGTTGCTAACGTCATTGAGCTTTTAAACTTGTTGAACCTCTAAACCTATTGGAAGCGGGGTTCAATGGTTCAATGGTTCAATCCTTTATTTGAAGCTTGCTGATGAACCTTTTGGTTGAACCTCAGCATTGAACCAACCTTGAAATTTCCTAAGTGTTGGGAACTTGTTTCTTTCCTATAGAGTCCATAGAAACAAGCCTACAGAGTCCATAGAAATAAGCCTGCAAAGTCCATAGAAATCAGCCTGTAGATTCCATAGAAATTAGCTTGCAGAGTCCGTAGTTCTGTTGGATGAATAACAAAATAGTTCAAATGTTGTCCCAAAAAAATGAGTAATAGATTTTTGGAACAACAAGACTATTATCAAAATAAGTAATTGATGAATATGATGAATCATGGCAAATTCATTAAGATGAGGCCCTCACATCTCATGAATAGAAATACCCCCACATTTAGAAAATGTTACAAAATATCATTATCATTGGAAAGGACTAGTGAGACATGATCAAGGTAGGATTGAACCCATATAATTTCAAGAAAATCCATAATGTCTTTGCTTAGGGTATAATACTATTAAAAATGACTTAAATAATATAATTGTGGATACTACTTTTATCCCTGCAGAGTCTCTTTCTGACAAAGAAATTGAGATGAGATTTGTTTTAGTCTTTTTGAAGACATTGTTACCACAAACATTTTCCATGACACCAATATTACCACCATTGACATATCCATCTACTACCCCTTATTAATTTATTGGTATCAACATCAAGATCCATCCTTTGACATATTTCAAAATGATGAGGAATTCTGGGAACATGGGATTTCATGCCTTTCAATGATCATAAGAAGGGATTTTATATTAATATCTACTAGTCAGCTTACTTTGGTGAATAATAAGTGCCCCTTAATCAAAATAAAGAATAATAATACAAATAATAATATCCACCCCAAATTATTGAATAATTTACACATATTTTAGTTGAACCTAAATATTATACCAAAATTGACAGAGTTCCCTAAAGGTTTCACTACAAATATACTAGATCAATCATTGTCTCTTTATCTCTAAGATCATTCACCCTCTCTCATTTAGGAGGTGATTTAAGTTAACATCAAAAATAAAAAACATCTTAAGATAGTCAAAATAGGGGAAGATCTTATGCTTGAGGAGTATCAAATCATTACTGAACTACTCAAGGAATTTATAGATATTTTTACATGGTGATATTCTAACATGCTAGGACTTAATCCATTCTTAGTTTTACATAATCTAGTTTTTCATCCTAATGATAAATCAATAAAGTAAAATTTATGTAAGATGTACCCTAAAGTAGACCTACTAGTTAAAGAGGAATTAAAAAAATTCTTGGAAGCACAATTTATCTAACCCATTTACTATTTCGATTGGATATCCAACAGTGTTCCTATGGCTGAGCCACAAGGGGGTGTTTGGATTTGTACTAAATTTTGAGAAATAAATAAGGCATGTACTAGTGATAAATTACCTCTCCTAAACATCAACATGATCATGGATTCAACAATAGAATATGAAATGTTTCCCCTTATGGATGGCTTATGAGGATACAACCAAATCAAAATCGTACCTAAAGATCAACATAGAACAACCTTCATTACTCCATGGGGGAAATTTTTTTACCAAGTCATGGCCTTTGGATTCAATAATGTAGGGGATAACTATCATTGGGCCATGACTATTATATTCCATGACATGATGCATGACATTGTGGAAGATTATGTTGATGATATGTTAGGGAAGTCATGACTCAGATCTGAGTATCATATAGTCCTATAAACAATATATGAGTAGCTATGTGAATATAAAGTCAGACTAAATTAGAATAAATGTGTATTTGATGTTAGCTCAGACAAGTTATTAGGATTTATTATATCTAAGAGAGGCATAGAAGTTGACTCAACTAAATTCAAAGCCATTATGGAAATCCCTCCTCTTTGTAATCTGAAGTAGCTAAGGAGTCTTCATGGTAAGATATAATATATTTGAAGGTTAATCTCTTATCTCATTAATAAATTCCACCCCTTCACCCATCTCTTGAATAAGGGGACCCATTTTAATTTGAAATCTAAATATCAGCAGGCTTTCAATAATCTCAAGAAATATCTAGAAAATCCACTTATGTTATCACCACTAATTATAGGAAGGCCCTTGATCCTATATTTCTCCACTACACCTTGTGCAATAGGTACTCTAATTTCTCAAAAAAATAATGATGACAAGGATTAGGAAATTCATTATCTCAGTCACACTTTGATTTCATATGAGCTAAACTATACTTCCATTGAGAAAGCTTATCTAGCCATTATTTTTGCTTCAAAAAATATTTATCAGTATATGTTAAATAGTCAAGTTTAGATCATCTCTAAAGTTAATCCACTCAAATATTTTATATCAAAATCATCTCTCATAGGATGAATAGACAAATTCATAATTCTACTTAGTGAATTTGATATAGAATATGTTCATAAAAAGGCCATTAAGGGTAGGGAATAGCAGATCAACTCATAAAATAACCTCTTGTGGTGACTAAACATATTTTTGTAACATTATTAAATGAATCCATAATGAATACTATAGAATATAATGGTTATAAGCTATATTTTTATGTCTCTTTTACCATGCATGGATTGGGAGTAGGAATTCTTTTGGTAACCCCAAAAGGAGACCTTATCCCTGAGGCTTTCTAATTGGCTTTCTCGTGCACCAATAACATATCTAAGTATGAGGATTTAATTTTTGGCCTCCAATTACCCATCCAATGAAACATCCAACACCTAAAATTATTTGGTGATTCATATCCCATAGTTAATTAAGTCAATGAAGAGTTTTAGAGCAAAGATGAGAAACTACTCCCCTATAAGTAACTAGTAGATAAATTAAAATATCATTTTAAGTCTATTACATTTGAATGAGTGCCAAGAGGGAGTAATAAAATAGTTGATTCCATGGCCACTATTAGGTCTCTAATTTAACTTCCTAAAGATGTCCTTAAAGGGAATTTATTGATTAAGCATTTGATTTTACTAGCCCATCAATCAATGGCTACTCTATAAATTTGTGTTATTCTTGGTCCCAATTTCCCCTAGTATAATAGCATCTATAATTATGTCCATGATAATATCCTCCCACCAAACCTCAATCATCATCAATGTAATGCCTTCATCCATTGTACCTCTCATTACAATATCCTTGGAAACATGATCTATCAAAGAGGTTATGAAGAGGCTTCTCTTATGATCAATGAGGTCCATGATGGTATCTTTGGCAGTAATGTTAGTGGAATGGCTCTAGCTAAAAAATTTATTAGGAATGGATACTATTAGCCTACCATGAAATAGGACACCCACCTATATGTGAGAAAGTGTGTAGCATACCAAAAACATGGTAATCTTATCGATGCACCTACACAATAATTGTAGCCTATTATGAGTCCCTGGAAATTCTCTATTTGGGGACTATATTTGATTAGAAAGATAAATTCCATGTCATCTAATGTCTACAAGTTTATTATTATATTTGTGGAGTATTTTACCAAGTACATAGAAGAAATGGTGCTTACCTACACAACATGTCTCTAGATTTATAAATTTATTTAGAATCAAATCATTTGTCATTTTGGCATTCTTACCAACATCCTATCAGATAATAGTAAATCCATCAAAAATCAATAAGTCAAGTCCTTTTGAAAACATTACCATATCGATCAACATTTTTTTACCCCTATTACCCCTAAGGGAGTGAACAGACTAAAGCTAGAAATAAAAATCTTATCATGATTCTCAAGAAAATGGTCAATGAGGTAGGAAGGACTAGGCACCTACAATTATAAAGTGCACTCTAGTCTTATTTAAAAAGTGTCTAAACACATAATAGGGCCACTCTATATTTCTTGGTTTATGAAACAAAGGCCATCTTGCCTATATAAGTGGAGTTCCCCTCTATACAAATCTTGTTGTAGGGTATTATCACTGACCACAATATTTGATAAGAAAGGCTATAATAATTGGAGCTTCTAGATGAAAATCTTTAAAATTCCCTAAACCACATATAGGGGTATAAAAATAGATTAAAAATCTAGTATTGTAAGAAAACCTAGTCCCAAGAATTTGAGGTTGATGATCTAGTCCTAAAAGAAAACAAAAAATACCAATGCAAACATGGATAAGAAGGGGAAATTTGAATCCAATTAGATTTGTCCCTATATAATAGTTTCCAAATTTAGATTAGGAGCCTATAGGTTAACCACATTAGATGGTGAATAACTTGATGAACCAATGAATATAATGCATTTAAAATGCTTCTATACTTGATAGGCTCCAATTTACCTCTATTTATGGGTCCTCACTCTTGGGGGAACAACCATTTCAATTCCACACCTCTATTTTCATTCCATTACATTCTCCCATCCCTAACCTTGGTCTTACAAGTGGGCATCTATTACAGGTTTATACAGTAAAAGGATATAGATGTTTTAAAATGGAGAAAAATTATCACTTATTATGTGAAGGGGACATTTTTTTAGGAGTATTATAGAGTATTTTTATCCATTATCATATATATCCCCCATCCTCTCACATATTTATATATATATCTTTCATCTCATCACCTGCTCAAGCATACCCCCATCACATTCTCTTTAATGATTATGTCTCCTCTTAGCCTCAAGATAATCCTAACACTATTTGTATTTTGTCATCTCAAAACCATGGTCCACATGTTCCCACAAACATTATCATTATGGAAGGGTAAAAAATAGGTTTTATTTTGGGGTTTTGCATATTTTATGCCACTGAATTCCAATTGATTATCCTAAACCCACTATATAGTTGTTTATGTTTCGATTGGATACTTATTCCAATCTAGTATTTTGGGAACTATATACCCCATGTACATATCCACTAGTGTTATTCAAGACCATTGACCATGATCATTCAACTACCAGTCACCTGATACTATCATACATTTATCCATATTATCCCTATCTTTAGTCTCTCTTGTTTTAACTTTATCTTGTGTATATATGCATGTATGTGTGTGTTAAATATGTGTGGCTGGTTGATTAATAATTTAGTCTTGTATATGTTAATTAACATATCATATTTATAGTATTTTTATCATTTTGTATATCTTTTATCTTTTTAACTTTAGGGGAATAAGTATAGTCTAAGTGACTGTTGAACCAATTTCAGGCAAAGTCACTTCAACAAATGGAGTTCCCTTACACACCATGTCTTAATGTAATTTTGACTTATCTAATGTCAATAGAACACATTTATTCATCAATTAAATATTAAAAGGATTACATAGATTATGAATGTATTCAAAATGGATACCCATCCCATTCTCCTCAAATCCTATCATCACCAGTCTAAACCTAATCATCCTACCCCTATCCTTATCCTATTTCCTTGGTGTAAGAAGATTCCTACCCAAACTCAATTTGTGAAACATAAAAATTAAAAATGGATTAATCCTTATTTATCATATGTATTTACATTTTACCATTATCATTGCATCCATATAAAATTTATACCATGACATCCATAACCAAATAACTATCTCATAACATTTCATCATATAACATATCATTTACCAATCTTAATTCATCATTACATCATTAACCATATATATCATATCATGAAATCCATATCTAATATCTATATAATATGTCCACATATCCCTCAAGATATAGTCACATATCTACCATGCTATCATGACTATCACCTCATTTTAAAATCAAATATAAATCAAACTATACCCACATCATATCATAACCATTGCATCCAAATCACATCACATATACAACCATCACATCATATAGCATTATAAAAATAAAAAATATATCTATTTAATCCATCTAAATCGATACATACATACATACATACATCTCATCTAACTAGGTAACTATTTATAATCAATGCATATCATAAAACCATAAAAATACATAATCTTCATTGCATAGAATATCACATCACATCAAAAATCTCATAATCATATCATCTCAAATGTCCACATAGAGTTCATGTCAAAAAATGCATATAATATATAGGCCCCATGGGCATAAATGTGCTATAATACATAAAATCCATATATATACAGTCTTAGCTAGGCTCTTGGTGATCCTCTAAGGAGCTGGTGTACTAACTATGAGGAGCTAGCTCTGAATGTAGGCACATGATACTCAAGTGGCACTATTGGCTCATATAAATCCCTATAATAATGCACCTCACACATCAGCCTCATAATTTTTTCAATCACTCTATCCATCCCCCTATTAACATAGTTATGTCTACCTCCTCTTTGGTCCTCTTGGCCACCTATACCTCCCCTATCAGATCTCTAATCCATGTCTACATTTGGGTAATCTATGCTTAATAACTAGTAATATGTGTCTAAACTCTAGATATGACTCTATAACATAACTACCTGAGCCTATAAGGTAGTCACATGTCCTTGTAATTTATCAACCTACCCCTGTGCCTAGGCTAATTGCCCATCTTATACCTATAATTGAGCTAAGAACTAGTCCCTCTTAATGGTAATACTAACAATTTCAGTGAATTATGCCTATATCTTGGACCTAATTCATGCTAATAAAGATCTCTCATCCTCTATCAATGGTGGTCATGATGGTCTTGCACTATTCCCACTCTCACTAGATCTAGCTTGTATCACCTATGAACTACTACCCCCAACTAGGTCCTACTCCCTACAGCTTGAGATACTATGGCTACCTAATCCCCATCACCTCCATCTACATCACTAGCATATGGACCTCTATGTCTATCCTAATCTTCTTATGTTAGGATATGTACCCCATTCCATCTCTTAAATGTTACCTATGCTTGTAAAACCCTCCTCACTACTCCCTTTCATATCACAACCCTACATTAGAGCAACCTCATTGGTACTCTCTAGGCCCACCATGATGCATAAGCCACTATCACTCTTGAATCTGGTAAAGGAGTCTAAAAATCCAATGGGACTAGGGTAAGGCTATCATAATCTTTGAATATAAGATCTCTATCTACTGGCCTTCCCCATTGTGGCCTCTCTTGGTCACTCATAAAAATATGATCCTTGCCTGGCATGTCTTGTGGGAGCTTGAACTCTCTTTGCACATGGTCAAGTCTATACCACTCTATGATAAAATCTTTCCATACTATCTAGGAACACTTAGTAATCATATATGAAGTAACCTTCACCTCATTCTCCCAACCAAACTAAAGTCGCCTATAGGATATGCATATGATATGATCTAGCTATAAACTATCAAAGGCCTATCTATAGAATCTACACACCCATTAAAATATACCATCCAAATATAATGGACTCATGAGGCTCCCTAAATACTCAAGTACTTATAGTCTACTAGATCACAATATGATCCTAACTCCAAATCTATAATAATAGTGAAGGACCTAAGTTTTTCATGCCCTTGTAGGCCCCTAAGCATAAATCCTAATATAGATGGGTCAATACAATTGGCCCCTATAAAAAAATTGAAAATATAATACCATATTAGCCACCACATCTCCAAGTGTAAGGTGAAACCACTGACCACTATTGTCTGGTATGAGGATTGTCTAAACAAGAGACATCACCACTAGAATTAATAGGTTAATAATACCCTATTTCAAGCATCTATCTATGTCCACTCAACACACCTACACACCAATGCATAATCTTCCTACTAGTTTATGAATTTCACACATAGAGTGTGTGACCACCATTAAATCCTATCCCCTATCATCAATAATTATAGAATATGATAAATGTCCTCAAACATCACCATTATCTCTCTAATCATGAAGTGGAATGTAATAATCTCTATGTGCCATAACTCTACCAATGCAGTAATTAGGGCCTAATCAATTTGCACCACCAAAATTATAGTAATGTAGTGTAGCCCCAGTAGCTCTAACACCCCATAATCAGTAGTAGTCAAATAATATATCTCATGAAGCACCTTGGGTCACTGTAACTGAGATACCATCACACCTGAGTCCTCTTGCACCAATCACACAACCTATCACTAACTCTATTCCATCATAATCTCTCTTACCTAACCAACCTATAACCCATTTCCCCTACTAAAACAAACACCCCCAACCCTAAAATATAAATTAATATTACTTACCTAATCCTAATCAATTCATCCCTAAAAAAATTCACACCACTTCTTATTCTAGTGTTTCGACCCACCTTACCCTAGTATATCTTAATATAACTAACCCTAATGCACCTTAACATAACTCACCTAATCCAACCCCACCTCTTAGCCTAAGACCCCTTCCCTAACTCCTTTACATTTTTAATATCAATCCCATCCCATAATTACTAATCTCACTTCCTGGTTAACATCCATAATCAAAATTACACCTAACTAACCCTACACCATCCTAACTTACCTATCCCTAATTCATCCTAACGTCATCTAACTCCCTAGCCATATATAACCCCCTAACCACCTTAGCCTATCCTTATATCCCCTAACCCTTAGCCATTTCCCTCACCCATTATAATATCACAATTTACAAGTTTACCCTAATAAATGATCTTGTAAGTATCTCCACTTGAGTCTTGTAGTTTTGCCTAACCATGACTTTAACCATGTTGCTATGTAATACCATGAATCACTAACCCATAATATTGTGATATCACAAGTCAAGACTTATGGTATTATAATATCATACTTCTATAGTTATAGTATTGTAATATCATAATTATATAGTTATGATATTACAATACTAGAATTCTATAGTTACAGTACTGTAATACCATAAATCCCTTTACAACATCACTAGTCATGAGTGAAATAACATGATTGAGGGTATTGCCCATAGTCATGGTATTTAACCCATGATGCTTTTTCCTTAATTACCATGAAATAGATGTAACATTTCACTAAAATTTGACAAATTCACAAGCTAGGGGTTTGTAACTCACCATTGGTCCAACATCCTCAGGCCTCTAAAACTCTGAGACTCTCTCACCATTATGTGAATGTCATGGGATTTGGCCCATGTCTTTAGATCAGAGAAATTTTTTCACCAAGGTTCAAAGTTACAATGATCCCATTTTCAAATTTATTTTCTATTTGACCCCTTTTCTTTTGCTACCCCCATCACCCCCAACCCACTTTTTCTCTGATCTTTCCCCATCCAAATCCCATCAACTTCATAAATTACCTCAGTTAATCATTTATTATCCTCCTTAATTCATCTAGGGCATGGTATTTCCCTATCATCCACATTAATCCCAAGTCATAACTACATCAACCCAAGGTCTCTTAAGACTATGTAGGCAACACCTAGATATGGTCTTGTGCCTAGGGATAGTTCAGCCACTATTAACTCCCAATCCACATCCCATCTTGGATGACATCACATAATAATGATACATGAATTTAAGTTTTGTATCTTATGAAAAGAGGATTATTATCATTAATCCACTCATCTGATCTCCATTATAGGATTTATATCCCTCCCTAACATGTGTCCTTACTATAGGAACCATCATTGTCTTCTAGCCTATATCATCTCTTTAATCAATAGACAATGTCTTCATCCTATAAATTCCCATCTTATCAATCATTATCTCTTTTAGACATTAATCATTTGTCTAAAACCCATCTCTTGAGAGCAAGCCACTTTATCCCATAATGTCTATGCTTGAGACATCTTAATCATAGCTATGTCAATAATTGGGGCATCCCAACCTTATCTCATCATCTTGGTCTTATCCCACCTCCAAGACTTATATTCAAGTGACCATCTGGGTTAGTTCTACTCACCTACTCGCTTAAGGGGGCATCATACCAACTAACACCATCTAACACTATTTATATACATGACTATGGTTTTTCTTTGAAATGCCACAAATCCTTCCATCCTATCCACTCAAAATATCCTTTCAAAGAGGGGGAAAATTTATGCACTTAAATCCATTCACCCTAATAATTTTACTAATTCCACTAATTTAACCTATAACTATATTTTCTAGCTAATTAACTAAACATCATATTTCATAACCCCCACATCCCATAAACCTTATTCTACCCTTACAATAAATTAATCATACTCATTAAACTACTAACTAATCCTACTACCTACCTACTAACCTACCCATTAAACCACTTACCAATTTTAAAATATAATTTGTTCACCTACCCATCTACCACCCTACTAAACTAGTTATTCCTATACCCCTAATACTTAATGAAGATCCTAGAATTGGAGAAATCTATAATATCCTCTAATTTATCCCTCTTCCTCTAGAATCCCCTATTATAGAGGATTCCAAGGAATTAAAAATTCCTTAAAAATTCCTTGGCCATTGATCTCAATGGCTCAAAATTAAATTTGAGTCATTGATTTTCCCTCTCATGGATATATAAACAAGCCAAACACTCCATGAAAACTAACTTGGAACTTGGAAACTAGAAATCCATCTTACTAACTTGCCACCATAATCATCTTTCTTGCATCCATATAGCCTTTGTCCAAGCAACTTATGAAGCCAAAAGTCCATTTGGAGCCATTGTCAAGCATATTCAATAAATCCAACATATTTTGCATCCAAAATCAATTTAGGAATCTTGGAGGTGATATAAAAGAGGTTAAATGATGGTAATAAATCTCATTACAAGTATATGATTATCTTTTTAATCCTTTCTATTTTATGCTGTTAAGGATTTGGGTTTTTATTACTAAAAATAGTAACATATAGGGAATCCAAAATTTAGGCTATAGAGGGGATTCCACATGAATTACTTCCATCCTTACTTTCCTTATTTTATCTCTTTTAAATATATTTTTTTGCAGGGGTGGTGTTTTCTTCCTAAGATTTTTATTCTCTTCTCCATTTCATGGATATATATTGTACATGAGTACCTCATTGGGCCTTGTTGCTAAGACTCATACTATGGAAATGCCACTTTGTTTTAGGCTATTTTTAACCCCTAAATTCACTTGAGGTGGGGGGGGGGGGGGTTATTAGAGTTAGTTCTCATGTTTACTAGGTTTTAGAGATAATTTTGTCTATTTTCTAATTTATCCTTTTGTAGATTTATCTCACATTGATTAGGTTGACTTACATCTTCTTTATCATTGCCTATGTATGCAAGGATTATAATGTCTAACATATATAAGCTATTTTATAGATATTATTTGATATTCAATTTTTATTTTCATATCATATTTACAACTCCTCTTGTGATGGTTTTTCTATTAATGCTTTATATCTTGGGATTGGAATGATCTTGTTGACATTCCTTTCACAACATTTATCTTTGGTACACAAGTTCCTCAAAATTTGTGTCATTCAAGTATTCTATTCAAATTTAGACATCTTAGATATTTATATTATTTTTTAACTTGTTGGAGTTTTACACTTAGACTTTAAAATAAATTAGTGTCATGTAGTGACATCCCACTAACCCATGACTATTCAAACACTTAGAAAAATTTTAAGTATTTTAGGTAAGCAAAGCATATGGATGTTTCCAATTGTCACAATCTTACTCACCCAATGACTTATAGAACCAAAGTTATATTATACAAAATCTCCAAGCAAGTGGAGAAATGACAACCATCCATGTGTCATAGTACTACAAACCCACTGTAATCAAAACATTCAAAAAAATTCTAAGTCTTTTGGGAAAGAAAAATAATGGGATGATGAAATGTGTCATCATGTCCCTCATCTAGATTATACATAATAAAAGGAATAGTATGACACTTTTAGGTAAGTGGAGGATTGAGATGTTTCTAGATGTCACATATTTTCTCACTTGATGTTTGTTTAAATATGAAAGATAGTAAAATACCCTCAAGGAGAGTGAGATCACAAGATATTTCCAAGCATCACCATCCTAAAGGCCTAAGATAGTAATAAGAATAAAACAAGGTAGATAAATAAATAATGGTAGTGGGGAGACAAATTTCATGATGTGTCCCCAAAACTATATAAAGGTCTATCATCCTCAAGGCAAGACTTTTGGGAGGAGTGAGAAGTTGAAAAATGTTAAATAAATGGTGACAAAGTAGTTAGGGATGATTGGGGAAAAGACACCTAGTAGTAGAGATCATATATGATAAATCACAAAGTAAATTCAAATATGAAAAAAAGCAAAAGAAAAAAGGATCCAAAGCTGTTGGATCCATTAATTTGAATAAATTAGCTAACTAAATTCAATTTAATAAAGTAATCAAACCTAAATGACAATATATGTAATTAACCAATTCAAATGCAATCACATTACCATCGAGTTAATAATTCAAGTGTGAAATCAAGATATGGCCTAATTAAGTAGTATTCACATAATTTCAAAGAGGTAGAGCTCAAGTGTATTTAAATGGTTTTATCTTCAATTTTGTCACCTCCCCCTCTACATATTCCATTGTAGGAGCTGATCAATACACATATACAAATTTCAATGAATTAGCTCTCAATCATGACTTCAAGCACTACTCAACCATTTAGGAGGAAGATAAGACAATAGAGCACTATGTTCCTAAGTAGTAACTCTCTATGTTTACATGGAGGTATAAGCAAGACTTGGTGGTGATCAAGTTAGTAGGCTTAAAGGACAATTTCAAATAATTTAGACTTCTACCTACTAAAGTGGAGTGGAAAAAATTTCTCCAAAAATAAATTTTTATACTTCAAATAAATTGGACTATTCAAACCATTTGGTCATTATAATTTTGAATGCATTGTACTATTTTTAATAATTTGGACTTATACCCACTAAAGTGGATTGGATAAAATTTTCTCTAAAAAATAAATTTCCTATATTACAAATAAGTTGGAGTGTTTCAAATTATTTGGGCATAAATCATTTTTAATGAATTGGACTATTTTGAATAATTTGGACTTGTACCCATTAAAGTGGAGTGGATAAAATTTTCTCCAAAAAATAAATTTCTTATATTCCATATAAATTGGAGTGTTTCAAACCATTTGGGCATAAATCATTTCGAATAATTGGGGCTATTGTAAATAATATTGACTTATACCCACTAAAGTGGAGTGTAGAAAATTTTCTCTAAGACTAAATTTGTCATATTTGAAATAAATTGGACTATTTCAAAGCATTTGGGCATAGATCATTTTGAATAAGTAAGGCTATTTTGAATAATTTAGACTTATACCTACAAAATGGAGTGAAGGAGATTTTCTCCAAAAATAATATTTTTATTCCAAATAAATTATATTGTTTTAAACCATTTCAGCATAGATCATTTTGATTAAATTGGGATATTTTAAATAATTTTAAATTATACCCACTAAAGTGGAGTGGAGAATATTTTCTCCATAAATATGTTTTCTATATTCCAAATAAATTGAATTATTTCAAACCATTTGGGAGAAGATAATTTTGAATAGATTGGACTATTTCAAACTCATGGCACCCTTTCAGGCCTTCATATCGATCATTTATCCTTTGAAGTACCTTCCATTGCTGGGACATGTAGCACCATTTGACTGGCCAAATTATGGATGAAAACATATTAAGCAATCTAGCTCATCTACATAATAAATATATTGACAATTATTTGTTGATCATTGGGAAGATATTCATGAGAAATTTTCAATATACTAATAGATCAAGTTGGTCAATTTCAAGATAAATCAATGGAGTATCCACTTGCACTTAACCAAATCAAAGTAATTCTAAATTTGAATTGATTAATTTGAAATTAATAGATTTAAATTTGAGATAACTTAGAATTGATTTGTATGAAACCGATAATAATGTTTATTACTATAATTATAGATTATAATCAATACATACACTTGAAAGAATCATTATAAGTTGAATGTACATCTTTCTAAACATTGGTTCTTCTCTGTTGGAATGGATTTATTACTTTCTCCCAAGATTGTGATGTTAGATGTCATTTTGATTCTCAAATCCTTTTAAACTTTCTAACTTCTATTTCTAGTATATCTATTTGATGTAACATAACTCATTTTTAATTTGTAACATAATTTTGAGAATTATAATCAATGAATAGTGTGTTGGCAATTGAAAAATCATCTCCAAAGGTCTATTTAGAAATAACTTCATCTAATTATGTTTATATTGAATTTATTAGAATATCTTTTCCCCTAAACAAAAATGAAATTTGAACTTGTGTAATCCATGGCTTGAATGAGTATCCTTAAATGATTATCCTCTATTATTGACCAAATGCCAACGTGAGAAAAAGATTGCATTGCCACCTTCAAAACATTTTTGGAATGATCTTGAATGCAGTATAACATATTTTACATTTTATAATCTTATTTTTTTCCTATATCATGCATTTGCATATCTTTTATTTAACTCACAATAAATAATAAGTCATCCAACCCCAAAATCAATAGTTTTTTCGAAGTCATTTTTAGCTCCTCCTTTGAAATGTCTACAATTTATTAAAAAATAAATGAATCATTTGTTTAAAATATTATAATAAATATAACATGGTAATTTTATAATAATTTGTTTAACATGTTACTAGATTGGTTGTTGATGTGCTTTTTATTGGGATTTATTATTGTAACATAGAAACATAATGCATTTTATTTGATTCATTTTTTTGCATTTCTTTAAATCTTTTAAAGATTAATATAAACACATATAAAAATAAATAAATGCTCAATCACATTGTGAATATATCATTATACATAGATGCACCATTTATATTACCAATTTTATAACATATATATTCATATAATGTAAGAACTGATAGACCACTCCAAGTGGAAATCACTTATAATGCCAAATGATAGAACCACTTGCCATATTGAAATAGTTAGGCAAATAACCAGTGATAGCAAAATGTAAACATATAGATAGAACTATCAAACCACTAAATATTGAAAGACACAAAGATCCATTCAAACACATATTAAAGAACAAATATAATAATTGACAGCTTATTTTATCATTCATATTATTAAACTCATTCAATAATTATAGTCAACATTCATTAAAAACATTTAATATGAATAGTGATTTTCTATCATTCTCAATGAGACAACATAACTTTCATGTCCATTCTAATGCCCATGAAAAATACATATCCTTCCTAAATACTCACTCACTCATTCCTACTAGAGTTGCATTACTATTAGCTACCATTGATGGAATACTTATCTCATAGTCTACAACTTCAGCTGGAATGTTCCTAGTCATGTAAATAAAATTATAGATACATGTATGTAAAACATTTATTAGAAGAGTCTAATGCAAATAAAAGTTAGTGGAGGATACAGGAAGATCTCCCAAGAGATATTAATGCATTGAATTATAGATGTCAAAAATATATATCTTTCATAGATATCAGGATCTCAAAAATTAAAAGGAAATAAAGTAAAGTAAATGTTGATAGATAACTAGGATACAACTTGCATATGTAGGTAGTTTATCTTACATCACCAACATATAAATATTCATATTAAATACTTATAACTTAAACATGACTATCAAATTCTAAAATAGTCTCATTTTTCCATAACTCATTTCTAATAGATGTTGATATAAATTTAATATTAGTCAACCAACATTTTATATATATATATATATTAATGAAAGTATCAACTATTCTTAAGAATATCAATACATATTTATATGTTTGTATAACCCATCACAACAAATAAAATAGGATTTAATCTTCTAATCCATAGTTCACTATCACTACATTCAAATGAATATACACCTTAATAGTTGAACCCCCTTCATATACTTCCAATAAGACACATCAGATTAAAAACTATTTAAATCAATAGAAATGTAATTATTTTTAGCATAATATACTTTATTATTTTTTATTGATAAAGAAAACATGGATACTCTGCATCAAAATTTATTGTATTAAAGACATAGTATAACACATATTGTGTTATTTTAAACTGGGTAAATTAAACATGTAAACAAAATTTTAATGGGTAAATGAAACATGTAAACATAATTTTAATGGGTAAATACAACCACATTAAAATATACACAATAATAAAATGAACCTACACTTCCAAATCCCAAGCTGATGAAAGTCTATATTTTATCATCTTCTACAATCTGCTATCCATGAATAAAAATTCAATTTTAATGTGTTTAAATAAATAAATATAATTAATATATTCTATACTTGTATGGAATTGTATAATTACACATTTATTGAAAGGGGTTTTCACCTTTTTTTGCCTTTTTGTAGTTTGTATGGGTGCCCTCTTTTATTGAAACTTTCGTTATTTATTCCCTGTAAGGTATTATATAATGTAGTAACTAAAACTTCTCATCATAAATGAATTTGATATTTGTATTTTAAAAATGTGTCTTGTTGTAGATTTTTAACTTGTGTTATTTTTGTGGAGGCACCAACCTATAGAGATTTGTCATGGGTTGTTGTGTTGGAAACACATAGTTATAGAGCTACATTGTGAATTATTTTAATTAAAACATAAACAGATGAAGAAATATTCTATTGGTATTATAATAATTGATAAATAAAAATTATATAATTGAAAAAATATGCATGATAATATCTTACCTTCTTCAACTTGAAATGTGTCATGTTCGTTGATATGATCTTCCATTATTATTATTTTTTCACTTGCATATAATGCCATTAGTGTTACAAACCAAAATATTTCTAAGCTATTAGGTTTGAAAAATAAATCATACACATAAAAATATTGTTAAGATGTTATATTTGGAAAATGAATCATGATTATAAAATAAATTAAAAATGTTATGCACCTATTACTAATAAAAGTGGTTGTTCTTGTACTGGTTTCTCTAAATTTGTCAAATAATTTTGAAATTGAACATTAAAAATTGTTTATTCTTCATTTTATGTATTGAAAGATAAATTTATTTGTAATTTTTTACAAATATGCACCAATCCAACTCCTGTATATACCCATGGCATGTCACATGCATCAAGAACATTAACAGTAGAGATATGTTTCTCCCAAAAGATGTTATCTATTTCATTTTTGAATGGCCTTCCTATTTTGTTTTAGTCAATCATTTTAAATGTTGGTACATCTTCATAGATGTCAAAACCTTCCTCTAATCTACTTTATTGTGAATGGAGACTGAAACCTTGCGGCTAAAAATGAGTGGGATCCTAAAAACATTGATACCTATAATATGTGTCCAATTGAATTAATTACTATCTAGAACCCATAGTATGACACCTATATCTTTCATGAAATGGAAATCACCAACACATATATTCTTGAGATAGGTTTGAATACCAAACCAATGTACTAGTTTGTAGATGATGAATACATTGAAGGACCCAACAATAAATTTATCAATCAATGCCTAAATATATAGGTAAAGATGTTCTTCCTTAAACACTTTAGTGAGATTCAAAATATTGATAATTATCAAATCGGTGTTCACACCAAGAATGAACATTTCACTAAAATCTTCTAAAATGGATGGCCAAATACATGGGGGGCCTTAGTGGTAGCTATATATTTTTGTATCTATCTTAGGAAGATGAACACCATAATTATGTAGATGATTTTTCAACATGCTTAAATAATATTGAGATAATGCTTCCCATAATTTTAATTTTTATAAATAAATTCATTCAAGACACACAAATCATCAAACCTTTTCATAGAAATTGTATAATGTTCTATTACCTCTTTAGGTGTGACTATTTTGTCTACTAGCCATGTCATATCATGGTTGGTGAAATAATCTACAATTTTTATAGTATTTTAATTTTTATCTTTTCCTTTTTGAATCAGGTATTGATGTTGTTATACCTAGGGGTTTTTAGAAAGGAAATAGACCCCATTTCCAACAAATATGCTAGTTCTAAGTTTTGCTTGTCTGAAAGCCCTTAAATATTTCTAAGTAATATTGTACCAATCAAATTTAAATATTTTTTATTTGAACCATGTAAAGTACCATTTTCAAATAAATCAAACATGATATCAAAATAATCCCAAATGCGCTATTCCATGAAAGGAAGGCATTTTCTCTCCTGCAGTTGTTGTGCTAAATACTTCATTTATGTGAATAAGTGTTTATCTTGTTTATGTATTTCTTCCATATTTTTTTTACCTATTTCAAGATACTTCCAACCTCTCAGTTTGATAAGGTCATTTGTAGATCAAACTTGTTCTACAATTGAAGCCTTATAAATTATTTTGTTAGCTTCATTATATTGGTTACATATTTTGTGCACAATATTAAATGAAGTAAAAGTTTACAAAAATATTACCTTTATAATAGAATATTTATTTATTAATGATAGTGAAATGTATTCCTCCTCCAAAATAATTCTTTTTTGTGCTATAATTATGTGTTAGCCATCTGTAATTTTGAACCTTACATTTTTTTCTCCATCATATCTTCTAGGACTTCCTTTGATTCAATAATACATTTGGGGTTTTTTGGATCAAAATTTAATTAACAAATCATCCTTCATTAGAACCTCATTATGTTTTAAAAATGAATAAATTATATTATTCACCCCTCTTTCATTTAAATTTATTATTTTCATATTAGTGTCCCCCAATTCATACAGCTCTATAAGAATGTTCAAGCCATAATTACTAGAGGAAATATACCATATAGAGAATTCACTATGTATCTAATAAAAAAAATTGTCAACAAAAGTGTTCTAAGCTTTTTTTGATCTTATTTTTCTTCACTGGTGTGATTACTTGTATAGCCTCTTTCAAATCTGCATACAAATATGTTTCCATTTCTTTTTTTGTTTTCTTCAATGTGTTTTCTATCATGATTGTAGGGCATCTTAAATACATTTTGCATGGTGGAAAGTAGAAGTTGTTTTCCCTTGTTCATGTTTTTCTTTCAGCATATTTTGTATTTTAATGGCCAAATTATCTCTATATATCAACACAAACATTTGAAGGTTGTCATAACTATTCAAATTCAACCCAAATTTTCACAAGAAGGAGAAATTTATTTTTTGTCAATTCTATTTTAGTGGGTGTAAATTTATTTAAATTAACTATAGCTCAATGGATAATTCCATCTTTTTCATTCCATACTTCCAATTGAAATTGAAGGGAATATTCAAGTTCATTCTTATCACAAGAAAGGATTATTCTAACTAGAGAAGATTCCTCTCTTGATGTAGTGCTAAACAAGTATATATATATGCATGCATGTTTGATGGACTAAACAATTCAAACTACCAATCAACAAGAGGAATTTTTTCACCACCATAAAATGGAAGATTGTGATGTGGATTCAATTTGAATTTTGGTAGTTTAAATGGTACTCTATCAAAATTCTCTTGGACTGAGCCCTTCTTCTACCTTTTAAATGTGGAAATTCCTTTTTCACCCAAAGACATTGTGCAAAGCAATTGAAATGATTTAAATATTGATCATTTTTTAAATTCAATTTGCTTATTACATTGATTCATGATTTTTTTTCATTAAGTAATGATTAAATGTATATAAAAAATTGTTAATTCTAAACTACAATAAAAAATACATATTAAATCTTCATAATATATACATTAACTAACACATGAAATTATAAGGTATGACCAGACCAAAAATAAATTATGTCCACTAGCCAATATAATATGATGGGCAAAGGAGTCCACAAACACTTGTTTCAAAGGAAAAAGATGAAGGGAAGCATGTTTCTAAAATGTGTCAAAATTCCCATCAATAGATAATTTCAAGGTATCTCCTAGGAGATACACTTCAATCATGTAAAGGATTGATTTTTTATTATAAGACATCTCATAGGAGATACCTTCAAGTTAACCATGATGGTATTACAAGTCTACTTCAAGGCCTTTTAAGGAATATCCTAGTGGACACCTCAAAGGTTGATATTATACATTCAAAGGGACATTGAATGTATCTCATCATACAACTTTTCCGCACCTTAAAAAAACTACTAGTTAATAGCTTCATAACTTGAAGGGTTGTCTTTTATCAGTGATTTTGCTCTTCAAGTTTTTAGTATTGGCCTTTATTTTCAAAAGTTTTATTTGGAAATTTTGTAGGATCAGTCATAACACAAAACTTGAATCTTGATTCTTGACTACCAAAACCTCCTTGTAATTAGATAATAAAGCAAAATACTTCTTGATACTTGCTAAGGATACCCGCCAACTAAAATAACTAGATATGAACTATGCACAAAGTATGAAACATGTGGATTTTGGGAATTTATAATTAATTGTAATTGAATCTGAAAGGTTATATACATGATGTGAAACCATTTATGTATTCATTTATATTTAATGAATTTGAAATCAACTAGTATCTTGCAAATAAAAAGCCCTAGTTACATATGAGATTATTGCAAGTAACAAAGCAACTAATAAAAAGGAGATTTTTTCATAGAGCAGATAAAAAAAATACAGGAACTACACATAATTTTAATGGAATATTCATCTAAAAATTTAGGGGAGCAATTCCACCATCACCATTTTCTATCAAGGACTCAACCAAATTCAAGGACATAGTTTATGATTCCACCATTTTTGACAATAGGTATGGAAACTACTCTAAATTATGGGGGTATAGATTGGCATAAATTATGTGTACCAACCAACATAATCTAATGGACAAATGGATCCACAAACATTTGTTTCAAAGCAAAAATATGAGGGTAAGTATGTTTTTAATACATGTCAAAATCCCCATCCATAGGTACCTTCAAGGTATGTCCTAAGAGATACCTTTCAATCATTCACAAGAGTGAATTTTTTTTTCAAGACATCTCTTTGGAGATACCTTCAAGTTAACCATGATGGTATTACAAGTTTACTTCAAGGACCTTGAAGTAATCTCTTAATAGACACCTCAAATGGTGGTGTCATACATTCAAAGGGACATTGAACATATCTCTCAGTAGAACTTGCCTCTTCACCTTGAAAGAAATACTAGTTGATAACTTGATAACTTGAATGGCCTCCTAATCTAATCTTTTCTTGGTCTTTACGTAGACATTTTTGGCCTTTTTAGATGAACATAATGTCTGATAGAAATAGGTATTTAGGATTTTTGAATTGGTCCAAAATACCAAATTCTTATTTCCATCAAACATTTTTTCCACTACAAAATTTCCTAATGAATTCAATGTCTTTGGCCAAATCCTACTTTCATTGGGCTAAGTGTTTTAAAAAAAATCTGAAGGGTCTTTTATTTTAGACATTTTATCAACTTCAAAATTTTTAAAGGGCACTTACCCTTTAATAATTTTTCCATGGTTAAAATGTCCAAAAGAATTAGATATTGTCAGGAAGATGTAAAGTCCTTATTTATTTTGAACTTTTTGATTGCCCCAAAAATATCGAAGGGCACTTACCTTCAACAAAAGTGCAAAGGTCTGATTTTGTCAACAAAAGAGGTAAGTACAACTCTTTTAATAAAAGTGCAAGGTCCATTTGTTTTTTACTTTTTGTCCATGTAAAAAAGTCTAAAGGGCACTCACCCTTTGGGCATTTTTCCCATAGTAAAAAACCCAAAAGAAAAGTTTGAATTCTCTCATAAAAAATGCCTTCAATGTATCCTCAATATGGAATGAACTATTGGGTGATATTTTGTTGGCCCCCATAGTACCTTCAATGTATCTCCTAGGAAATACCTTTCAAACATGGACAAGAGTAGATTTCCCCTTCAAGGTATCTCTTAGGAGATACATTTCAAATAGGGATAAGAGTGGATTTTTCCTTCAAGGAACAAGTGTAAATTTCCTTTACATGGAAGGCACTAATGGGTAATATTTTGAACACCCTTATAATACTTTTAAGGTATATCATAGGATATACCTTTCAAACATGCACAAGAGTGGATTTACCCTTCAAGGTATCTTTTAGGAGATACCTTTCAAATTGTCAAAAGAATGGATTTATCCTTCAAGAAATAAATGGAATTTTATTTTTCATGAAAGACACTACTGGGTGATATTTTGAAGGCACCTATAGTACCTTTAATGTATCTCTTAGGAGATAAATTTAAAACATGCACAAGGGTGGATTTATCCTTCAATGTATCTCCTAGGAGATACATTTAAAATTGGGATAAGAGTGAATTTTTCCTTCAAAGAATAAGTATAATTTTCATTTACATTGAAAGGACTATTAGGTGATATTTTGAAGGCCCTTGTAATACCTTAAAGGTATCTCCTAGAAGATACCATTAAAAAATTCACAATAATGGATTTCCACTTTAAGGTATCTTTTAGGAGATACCTTTCAAACAATCATAAGAGTGGATCTCTCCTTTAAATAACAAGTGGAATTGTCCTTTTCATGGAAGCCACTACTAGGTGATACCCCCATTCTAAAAAATGGTGGGTTATTTCTTTTTCTCAATTAGCCAATGACATAGCTTCAAGGTTTGATAGACCAAAACTACTCATGGATAAGATTGGAGATGACACATGTCAAGATTGTTCTTCTCCTAAGAAAATAGGCACTTCTTTGGTAATGTTGAGCATGGGGTTGCCACATGTAAAAAAAATGATCCTCTTAGGGGAAGTTAGGAATTTATTTGAAAATTTGAGTGTGAGGGTGCCAAATGTTTAAACTATATTCACCAAGTAAAAAACTCAGTGGGCCCCATTTATTTACTAATTAGCCAATAGTGTTGTTTGGAGGTCTGACTCAAAAGGAAATTGCTTTGAAGAGGGTGAGGTTGCCACATGTTGAGTTGGAACTACACCAGAGTGAAATGAGATCCTCTTTAAGGTAAATGAGTGTTAGGATGTCATGTTTAAAAAGTGGACGGAGGTTTATACTTAGGCAAATTTTTGAAAAGAGGCCCTAATAAAGGAATAGGCCAAAAGGGGAACTGTTAGAAGGTGTCAAGGAACTACTAGTTGTGTCAAATGATTCCAAAGCCAAAGATGAATTGCTCCAAAATAAATAAATGTGTATTTTGATCCATAATTATTAGATACTAACAAGGACATCTACATGTGGATGAGAAAACCATAAATTTTGGTATGTAGACCAGTTGAGGCAAAATTTCAAAATAGGAAGAAGGCTTGAGAACCTACAATTTTTGAAGAGCCACCTACAAAGGTGCCCACTCTTCCTCCTCAGGTTGGGTCTTTCAATGCACCAATATATTTAAATAATCTAGACTATAATTTTAAAAAAAAGATCAAACCTTAAACACTACAAAGCATAAAGGAGCATAAAGCATGAATTAATATCTATACTGAAAGCAAAGATTGATATTATAGAAGTAAAAGTAAAGAGATAATAGACAAATAGTTTCCCTTACAAATTAACATTAAATATCACATCCTATTAATTTTCATATGGATAAATTAATATATAAGGCCTCGAGGGCACATACAAAATGTCTAGTCACACTTGTGAGGGGTACCTATTAAGGTCGAAGAATCAGAAAATGCTAACTAATATTGCTTCTATTTTATTAAAAATGGTGGTATACTAGGTGATATTTTAAGGCCATTGTAATACCTTTGGGGTATCTCCTAAGAGATTATTTTTAAACATTTAAAAGAGTAAATTTCTCCTTCAAAGTATCTCCTAGAAGATACCTTTCAAAAAGGCATAAGAGTGGTTTTCTCCTTTAAAGAACAAGTGGAATTCTCCTTTATATAGAATGCACTCCCAAGTGATATTTTGAAGGCCCCTATAATAACTTCATTTTATCTCCTAGGATATACCTTTAAAACATGGATGAGAGTGTATTTTGCCTTTAAGGTATCTCCTAGGAGATACATTTCAAAGAGGGACAAGAGTGGATTTATCTTTCAATAAACAAGTGCAATTTTCTTTTACATGGAAGGCCCTAATAGGTGATATTTTTAAGGCCCTTGTCATACCTTTAAGGTATCTCATAGGAGATGTATTGAAAACATGCGTAAGAGTGGATTTCCCCTTTAAGGTATCTCTTAAGAGATACCTTTAAAATAGAGACAAGAGTGGATTTCTCACATCAAGGAACAAGTGGAATTTTCCTTTACATTGAAGGCACCACTAGGTGATATTTTTAAGGAAACTATAATACCTTAAATTTACCTCCTATTAGATACCTTTCTATTGGACATATTTGGCCCACATACCAAGCATGTGCCTACTTTCTAGTGGTCTTGATGCAAAGAAAGAGGCAGAGTTCTTGATTGATCAAATAATCAAAATTGGTATAAACTAGCTCTAGATGGAATGAGTGGAATAGGGAAATCATGAAGCTCACAAAGCTTTTTAAGCACTATAGGTTCACTTAAATTGTAATTCATCAATTTGTAAAGACTGGTCTAGATTTGTATAGACCCTATATAATGCTCAAAATAAGCAAGGGAGCACATGGAATTTATTTGGTCCACTTGTTCCATCTAGAGCTTGTCTAAACATTTGGTTGCAATGGTATAAAAACTAAGTAGGCATTTTCATGACACTATATCTCACACATGTGGTAGTCTCAAGAAGAAAAAATCATATGTGTCTATTCATTTTGTATTCTAGTTTATAAGTATCGAGTTGTGGCTCATGTAACAAAGTGTAAAAGAAGATACACATGCTCAAATTTGGATCCTAATGCTAAATTTTCTAAGTTTCCATACTTAACCATGTTAGACTAGATCATCAAGATGTCATGCAAGATCACATGAACCAACTAAATTTAACATTTAACAAAAGCATGTAAAAATCTCAAATGGTTAGTGGATCAAAAGGGTTTGTTCATTTCAGCATTAGGTCCATTCTTTGTAATTTTGGTGCCCTCATTATCTTTACACTTCAAGTTATAAAATTACAAATTCAATCAATAAATGGTAGGCATCTATATGAATGTCATTTTTAAGACCCATAAAGTGACCATTTAGATTCAAAATCCTTAGCAAGAACCTATGAATGAATGCATGGATGATAAGTGTCAGGCATGCAAGAGCTCAAGTAAGTCAAATGATTAATAAATCCTAGGAACCAATGAGAAATTAGGATCATGGTAGTGGATCCCAAAGATCCATGATCCATGTTTAGTCTAATTTCAAAAATTTGATGAAGAAAAATGAATTCAAAAGGGTCAATAATCTAGGTTGATTGCTTACAACCAATAGCAAAGGGATGATCAGGACATTCGATGAAGTAAAATAGACCCAACTTGACAAGTAAAGCCAAAGGATCTGAACTTAGATCTGACTTGAGTTGGTAGAAAAAGTAAAGGAGTAAATCTTAATGTAGACTTAAATGGGACCAAACATCAAAAAAAGTGATAAATACATATATAAAACTATAAGAAAACTAATATCCTTAGATTGGTTTTCACCTATAGTTAGTTTAGTTAAAGATCCAAGGTGCAAAGCAGATATGTGATTAATGAAGAGATCATCCCAATTCATGTCCTCGATAAACTACCACTCAGAATAGACATGATGTGTCCTTGGTAGTTTGAAGATATGAGGATTTTGTTTTCATAATAAGATCAAGTAGAAGATGTAAATCAAAATGACTTGGGGAATTGGAAATGCAATTGGAGCATTCATTTTCAACAAGATCATAACATGTCATTTTTGACAAACTCTTATCTTCTAGTGTAACTTATTTATCCAATGGAATGATTTGAAGGCTATTTGGGTAGATCAAAAATATATTATTCATAATAACATATTCTAATTAGATTAAAATTCTAGTGAAATATCTCTTAAAAGCTAACATCTCATTGATTGTCATAAATAACATGCTCCCCCTTTCTCTCTCTTCCCCTTCTCCTATATTATCCCTTTATTTCCATTGTGTAAGAGGTTATAACATTTTATTATTTTTTATCTTTTTGAGAGATGGGACATTCCTTGAGATAATGCAAAGTATGTTTAGCTTGATTAGTCTTAACCCTATCAAATATTTGTAAGAACTACCTCTTAATGCAATAATAACTTTATTTACCTAACTTTTGCCTTAAATATATGTTTGGTAAGCTATGCATTATGAAATTATGTGAATGAGAATATTCCTCATCCATGGTCCTTCTTTCTAGCTTTGTTTAGGGAGTTTTAAATCCTATTTATAGGTATATATTAGTGTTTTATTATAAAGCTCTTCTATGAAATACTTATGTAAAATAGCTTAATTTTAAGGTTGTGTAAGCTAATATTGTCTTCTGTTGATCTAGTTTGTGTTTGATCTTATGGGAGTTTCCCTCTTAAGTTTGGTGCATTTCCTAGTTAACTCTTTTACGATCCCTTATTCTATTTCTAACCCCTTTCCCCATGGAGCATTAGTTTAGCATTAGTCTTAATTGAGCATCAATGATTAATCCATCCTATTCTTGAGGTTTATCCTCAAAATAGGTCACCCATAGCCTAGGTTTATTCAAATATTAGAAGCTGAATTAGATAGAGCCTTAAGAACCCTCTCCAAAGGTGCAAATTAAGCTTATAATAGTTTATGGCACACACAGTGGGACTCAGGTCCAATGTAGTGGAAGGATTTTTGGTGTTTTCCTTTTACATATCAGCATTTGGAGGAAGGTTTTCAAACATCAATGACAAATTTGAGCATCTATCATCTGGTTAAGTAGCCTAACTAAGTGCATAATCATCATAATATGGTATGTACAATCAGTCATCTTTTGATTAGTATGCTTATTTTCTACCTTAGCTTCACACTTATCAGGTAGATAATCTTTATGTGTTTACCCCAAGTGGCCCTCAAACAACCTATAAACTTTGTCATAACCCTTGTCCCTCTCCTATCCCTATGCCCTTTCCCACTCAAGAACATGAAATCATCCCATTATGGATATTCTCTAAAGCCTTTGACCTTGGATATGTTTTTCCCTCACTTGTAAGGCGAACCTCTCCTATAACCATCCAAAAAGAAGTAAAAGTGTATATTCCATACTCATTTAAATCATGGAAAATAGTCCAAAATGGCATTAAAAGTAAATAGGATGTGTTAGTTGAAGTAATACAAGAGTCAATCCTAGTAAAGGAAGGGTTAGATGTACCAAAAAAGAATCAAACAACTATAGCTCCAGCCAATGATCTTAGTGTAAAAGAGTTCTGAGACTCTCTCCTTAGTTCAAGAGCCACATAAAAGAGAATTCAACATACCTAGCTAGAAGGATACCCTCCTAGTTTGAAATAAAGGTGAACTTCTTCACCCTCCTATCATAAAAGAGGAGCCTGATGAGAAGCAAGAGGACAAACTTCATGAACCTAGTGTGGAGGTCAAGATCAACTCAAACAATGAAGAAATTGAAGAGTTATGACAAAATTTGTGCTCAAATTTATTGAGTCATCCCATTAAGAACATGAAGTCATCCCATCATGGATATTCTCTAAAATATTTTACCCTATCTATGTTTTGCCTTTGCTTATAAGGCCATCCTCTCCTATAACCATCCAAAAAGAAGTAAAAGTGTCCATTCCATACTCATTTCCATCATATAAAATAGTTTAGAAGGGAATTAAAAATAAGGAGTTGTCAATTGAAGTAGTCCAAGAGTTAGTCCTGGTAGAGGAAGGGTTAGCTATACCAAAAATGAATCAAAAAACCATAGCTCATCTCAATGCGCTTGGTCTACAAGAGTTTCAAGACTCTCTCTTCAATTCAAGATCCACTTAAAAGATAATTCAATGTTGTAATTAAGGTGAAAATCTTCACCTTCCCACCATAAAAGAGGATCCTGATGACAAGTAAGAGGACAACCTTCATGAACCTAGTGTGAAGGTGATGATCAGATCAAATAGTGAAGATTTTGAAGAGTTATAGCAACACTTGTGCTTGAATTTCTTAAGTGAAATGGAGAATATTAATGTTACAAATTTGTATAAAGAGGATAGTTCATGAGATAAATATGGGATAGACCTTAAAGGGACCATTGAAGGTCCATTACATAGAAAAAGAAGAGGATCAAGACTATGCACTTGAGGATGGTCCACTTCAAGATGAGGTGTCAGTTGAGGATAACACTAATATATTAGAGCTAGAAAAAATTATATCTAACCTTGATCAATAAAAATGTGATGTTTTGAACCTTGGATGGTCAAATCAACCCTCATTTATAGTTAACTAATGAGATGAAATCTTGAGTGAGGTTAATGGAAGGGGCATCTCAAGTGATCAACTGTTTTAGTTTTATGTGCATACCAATAAGGAGCCTAAATATTTATGGTAGTGGTTCAATGCCATATCTAAAGAGTTTGAAGAGGATAAGGGACCTGTCATTCTTATAGAAAGATATGAACATGCTTCTCTAAGCATGAATATTCCTAGTTTACATAAGGGCAAGGTGGAAGAACATGGTCTTTTTGAGCCACCAATTGAAACAAGTGTAGTTGATCCCAAAAGCCTAAATGAAGCCTTCATTCAAGACATTCTCAAAAGTGGAAAGAAACATCAAGAAAGTGTTCTTACAATCTAACATGAAACATGTTTGGAAGACTCAGACTAGTATATCTACATTAGAGACATGTTCATTTCACTCCATCCACTAGGGAGTACATTAGAAGGATTGGCCATTAAACTATCTGGTTCACCATTTATGGTGCCTCTAATGCAAGATATTTTCCATCTTGATTTATTAAAAATGGATGATATTAGAAGTTTACCTTATGATCCAAGAGTACTAGTTTTGAAAAGGTCTTGTATATATTATATTAATCTTTATGTTTTTCTCTAAGTGCCCTTATGCACATTTGTTTATTAGGTTAGTTATTCTTTCTTTCCTAAATTTTCTTGTATGCATTTTCCTTTTTGGTTTTGTTTTAGTCCTTACTTTTTCAAAAGGAATTTATAAAAAAGATGAAGCCTTACATCATCTTAATGATTGATTTAGTTATAGAGAAGTTACTCCATGCCCAAGGGATTAGTTAAGACAAAATGAACTGGTTTCTCAATCATATCAAGCATGCTTCCCTACAAGTTTCTAGAAATGTTGGCCATATTTGGCCCACATACCAAACATGTTCCTAGTTGCTAATGTTCTTGATGTAGAGAAAGAGGTATATTTCTTGATTGATCAAAAGATCAAAATGGTCTAAACTAGCTCTAGATGGAATGAGTGGAATAGAGAAATCATGAATCTCACAAAGATTTTGAAGCACTTTAGGTTCACTTAAAGTGTAATTCATCAATTTCTAAATACTAGTCTAGATTTTTAGAGACCCTATAAAGTAATTAAGTTAAGCATGGGAGTGCATGTAATTCATTTGGTCCACTCATTCCATCCAAAGCTTGTCCAAATGTTTGGTTCCAATGGTAGAATATATTAGTAGGCATTTTCATGATGCTAGATCTCATACATGTGGCAAGCTCAAGAAGAAACAATCATACAGGTCTGTTCATTTTGGAGTCTAGTTTAAATGTGCCAAGTTATGGCTCATGAAATGAAGTGAAAAATAAGATACACATGTTCAAAGTTGGCTCCTAATGCATAATTTTCTAAGTTTCCATACTGAGCCATTTTAGACTAGACCATCGTTAAGACATCATGTAGGATCACATGACCCAGTTGAATTCAACATTTGAGAGAAGCATGTAGAAAGATCAAATGACTAGTGGATCAAATGGGTTTGTTCCTTTCAGCATTAGGTCCATTCATTACAAGTTTGGTATCCTCATGATTTCACTTCAAGTTATGAAATTATAAAATTGGTCAAGAAATGGTAGATGTCTACATGAATGTCATTTTTAAGACCCATAAAGTGATTGTTTAGATTTAGAATCCTTGGTGGAAACTTGATAAGGTACATTTTTATAAAAAAGTTTAAGAACATGGGAGTTTGATCAGGTCAAATTATTAGAAAATCCCATGAACTAATGAGAAAGTAAACTCGAGAAAGTGGGTCCTAAATATCCATAGTTTGCATTTAATCAGAATTTAAAAATTTGATAAAGTGGAATAAAATCAAAAGGGTCAATAATTTAGGTCAATTGCTTACAACCAATAACAAAGGGATGAGGTAGGATGTTCAATGAAAGTTAATGAAGCAAAATTGACCTGACATGATAAGTAAAGACAAAGGACCTAAAGTTAGGTCTTACCCAAGTTGGTAGAAAAAGTGAAGGAAAAGAACTCAATGTGGCCTTAAATGGGACTAGACATCAAATAGAGTGATATATACATATATAAAACTATGGGAAAACCAATACCCTTAGAATAGTTTTCACCTATATTTATTTTAGTCTAGGATCTAAGGCATAAAGCAAATATATGATTAATGAGAAGATCATCCCAAGTCATGTCCTTGACAAACCATCACTCAAAACATACATGATGTGTCCTTGGTAGTTTGAATATATGAGGATTTTGTCTTCATAATGAGATCTAGTAGAAGATCCAAAGTAGAAAGACATGGGGGATTCGAAATGTAGTTGGAGAATTCATTTATAGCAAGATCATAACTTGGCATTTTTGTAAAACTCTTGTCTTCTAGTGCAACTTGTTAAACCAATGGAATGATTCAGAGGCTATTTCAACATATAATGAATATCTTATTTATAATGACTTGTTATGATTGGACCAAAATCCTGGTGAAATATCTATTGAAAGATAACAAATCATTTATTATCATGAAAAATGCTCTCTCTCTCTCTCTCTCTCTCTCTCTCTCTCTCTCTCTCTCTCTCTCTCTCTCTCTCTCTCTCTCTCTCTCTCTCTCTCTCTCTCTCTCTCTCTCTCCATTGTGTATGATGTTCTCATATTTTAGAAATTTTTATCTTTCCAAGAGATTGGATATTCCTTGACATACTACAAAGTATGTTTAGCTTGTATAGGCTTGACCTTATCAAGAATTTGTAATAACTACCTCTTAATGCAATAAGGAATTTCTTTACGTATCTTCTTTCCTTGAATCTATGTTTGGCAAGTTGTGCATTATGGCATTGTGTGAAGAAGAATATTCCTCATCCATGGTCCTTCTTTATAACTTTGTTTAGCGAGTTTTCAATGTTGTTTACAGGTCTAGATTAGTGTTCTATTCTAAACCTCTTCTATGAAATACTTATGAAAATTATCTTGATCTTAAGGTTGTGTAAGCTAGATTGTCCTCTGTTGATCTAGTGTGGGTTTGAGCTTATGGGAGTTTCCATCTTAAGTTTGGTACATCACCTAATTAAATTTATTAGAAG
Source organism: Torreya grandis (assembly GCA_037957365.1). Taxonomy (NCBI): domain Eukaryota; kingdom Viridiplantae; phylum Streptophyta; class Pinopsida; order Cupressales; family Taxaceae; genus Torreya; species Torreya grandis. Next base: position 400,350 of record JARHVA010006924.1, on the reverse strand, counting down.
ACATTATTCTCTTTCTAAGCCCTTTCCCCATGAAATATTAATTTATCATTATACTTAGGTGAACATCAAAGAGGAAGATATCCTAATCTATAGGTTTAACCCCAACATAGGTCACCCATAGCCTAGGGTTGTCCCAATATTATAATCTTAGTTGGAGATAGCCTAAATAACCCTCTCCAAGGGTGAAAATTAAGCCTATAACACTTTCAAATAGGGACACAATTGGATTTTACATTCAAGGTATCTCCTAGGAGATACCTTTCAAATAGGTACAAGAGTGTATTTCTCCTTCAAGGAACAAGTGGAATTTTCCTTTACACAGAAGACACTATTAGGTGATTTTTTAAAGGCCTTTCTAATACCTTCATGGTATATCTTATGAGATACCTTTCAAACATTCACAAGAGTGGATTTCCCCTTTAAGTTATCTCCTAGGAGATACCTTTTATATAGGCACAAGAGTGGATTTCTCCTTTAAGGAACAAGTGGAATTTCCTTTACATGGAAGGCACTACTAGGTGATATTTTGAATGCCCCTAGAATACCTTCAATGTATTTCCTAGGAGATACATTTCAAACATGCACAAGATTATATTTACCATTTAATTTATCTCCTAAGAGATAAATTTTAAATATGGATAAGAGTCAATTTTTACTTCAAGTAAAAATTACAATTTTCCTTTACATGGAAGGCACCACTAGGTGATATTTTGAAGGCCCTTATAACACCTTCAAGGTATCTTCTAGGAGATACATTTCCAACATGCACAATAATGGATTTTACACTTAAGGTATTATTATCACATGGATTTTCACCCTTTTATGATATGTCTCATCTCTCCTCATCCAAGTGGCATAATGGAAACAACTCACTTGTTTTGGGTAATCAATTTGGTGAGATGAATCTCTAGAACTAAGGGCTAGCTCCCTGAATGTGTCTTGAAATGGTTTCACCTATAATAAATGTTTGTTTTCAGGGAAAAGGGTTATGTTTTTCATGAAATGAAACCTATTTTAGGGGGTCATTCACCAATATGTTTACCACAATACTATCTACTCTATCACAAAGAGACAAGGCATACAACACTAGTTTAAGAGTCCTATAATGAATTAACATTAGTATTTCAATATGAAGGTGACATTAATGAAGAATATCCAAGGTAATTGGAGCCATATATCAGTTATATATGTAAAAGTCTTATTTTTACACTTAAAATTATATCCATACACTTAACAACACTTCATATGACTTATTAGGCATGGAATCACTTTCATCAAACATGGAAGGATTGAGAGAAAGCAATGAAAATAAATATTTCTTAACTATGCACTATATATATATTCACATACTTTGAAAAGATTATATATGAACTCAAACTATATTTAATTTATTATATAAGGTAATTACAATGTTAAAAACTAGTAGGGCTTTACCATATATGGTATGGTATTAGATTACAAAGGCTAAAATGGCTAGTTCTTATAGAACTAGAGAGAGAGGAGAAGAGATAATACCAAAGGCCACAAGGACAATTTTAAATCTGATAAAATTAGTTACTTGTAAATTAAAATATGTTTTAAAATGTACCATTTAAGGTCATGAAGTACAAGTGTCCATATAAGGCATGAAACTCATGAAAAGTGGCATGAAACTCCTTATGTTGGCTAAAAAAACTACCTTCATCATCCACACCTATTTAAACATATAAAAAATAAATAGGGATAGTTATGATGATTCTAATGAGAATTAATTATTTTATACATGGATCTCCATGCATTGGTTGCAGTGTTGGTCATCTAGAATCATGCCAAAATGAGCTATCAACATCTATAGTCAAAATATCTCTTCTTTCACACACCCTGCACACTTGGCCTCAAAATTGGATTAAATTTTAAATGAAAATATATTATATGGAGTTGATGAAAATTTTAAATACTCTTCTATCCTTATAATTATTAGTAACACCTTAAGAAACTATCCACTTTAAGTTTCCACACTTCTCACCATCATCCTCACTATGCTAGTTTTGACTAGCTGAGATGAGAGATCTTGTTGAGGACCTTAGGATTTTTCTATCATTAAATTTAAATTTTGAGTTATCTTATCCTAATCTTCCATTCCATGTTACTTTTATCTCTTATAATCTCTTGTAACCTATACAATGAATAAAATAGTCAAGAAAACCTTATTTGTACCCTGTCCATATAGATTCCATACAACTCATTCTAATGGTAGGTAGATTGACTGAGTCTTATACCTCCTCAAATCATATTTTTTTTATAAAACTATGCCATTTTGGTATCTTACCATCTTCATTTCCTTCATTGGGTCTTGATTGAGGGTTTGCAAGGGTTTTAGGAAATTTCCACTTTTAAGCTTTGTTCATAAATATAAAACATTTTAAATGCAAAAAAAACTCACAATAATGATGTTAAAGGACCATATTAACCTACATAAACTCCATTATCCTACATTCACATCCTTAGAGGAGATGTGAGCACTTATAGTTGTTATATCAAGCTCTTCTTTAGGTTCTTGTAGCCGAGTTGTCTTAAAGCCTAGAAATGTCCTTTTCATGATTTAATTTGAATATAAATATATAAAAAACATATTTAATTGCCACATATTCATTCTAAAATACATTATAATTATTTACTAAGGTTAGAAATTAAATTGACCTATCATTTAAAATCTATGCCTAGTCATGTCTAGTAGGCCTGCCTGCAAATTTGAGGGTCTAGAACTCCAAGATGGGATTACTCCTTTTATGGGCCTTGAAAAACCATTTTAAATCCTTAAAATTTTAACATGGATCCTATAAAACTATTAATTATTTCATCAAGTTAACATAACCTAATTTTAATACGATTTTCCTTTTCAAGCACCTGTAGGTACACCTTCCAATAACAAACTATTTATATGTGTAATGTATGTCTAAAAAACATGAAGATGATTTGGGTAATTTATATATAATTAATTAAAACAAAACTTGAAACATTGACACAATCCATCACTATCCTTTCACACCATTACCAAGAATTGAAGGCATTAAAGTGGTGGGAAACTATCAGCAACATAAAAAGTGTCTTCTCTTACAACTTGAGATACTTGGTCTATAAAATCGTTTTAAAACATGAAACCAAAAATTATAATCATTTTTTTATGGATTAAAAATCATATATAAAAAACATAATCAAGTGTATTATAAGGAATTATCCAAAACAAGGCAAAATATATAGGGTGCATAGATTAGCAAGCAAACTAGATAGTCTAACTTCTTAGGAATGGTTCATAAAGTAAAAGAAACCATTCCTATTATATGAAAAATAAAATTTAATATTATTTAGTTTATAATACACCTAAAATATTATTTTTCCTAAAACCTCTCCTATTGATCATACCAAGTACAAACTTGAAGACTAGATTTGCTTGCCAAGCCTAGTGGAAGGAGAGAGTAGTTTTCTTCATTTATTTTAGATAATAATAATAATAATCATTGGAATTAGTGTATTTAATACCAATGTAAAATCCTAAAATTTATTCAATTATAAGAGGCCATATAAATATATACACCTCATTAAAACTCCTCTTTTCTCCAAGCAAACTACCCTTTTTCTGAGGAACCTACCAATTTTTAGGTAATAATAGTTTGATAAGGCATAATAGGAAAACTTTCACATGAAATATCCTTTTTTAACCTTAAAATTTTCTAAGGAGGCCATACAAGTGATTAAATACTCTATTTTTACCCCTAAAATGACTTAAAAGGACATCTTAACTAAGAAGACTAATGACCAAGGCTAATATAACATTAAATGACATAAATTAACATATAATACACCCTATTACATAATAATAAACACCATATAAATCTATAAATATCAATTGTTTACCTATAGGAGTCCTAATTTGACCTATAGGGTCAAAATTGGTCAACAAATTAGGGACTCATAGGGGTAGTATGCCTACTATACTATCTACACCAGTAGCCTTATCATTCCATTGGGATATGGAGTCACATGTATATTAATTTTAACACAAAAAATTACCTTAAAATTAAGAAAAACCAACAAGAAGTAGCACACAAGATAAGAAACTAAGCAAAAACACACTTGTGCTTCATAAGTACTTGTGGAACACACACACCAAACTAAATAAAATGACTCAATAACTAACTAACCTAAGATTAAAAATCCCTCTTGGATCAAAGATTAATTTTGAAACCTTCCTTTCTTCATGATATAAAGGATTTAGTGAGACATGTAATTTTTTGACCTTTAGCATTGATGCCTCTATCTTCTTCATGGTGTTAGCCAACTTTATTCACATGATATTCAATGAGAAACAAGTAGATCCATATAGTTTGTCTATGGAAATTAACTATTATTTCATCCAAATAATCCAAACATTCTCATGCACTTGGCCCTTGATGTGTAAGTTTGAAAATATGACAGTCTTCTCATCCTTTCTCTCCTCCTTGTCATAATGTGTTTTATGTTTGGAAGAACCAAACTTTCCTTCACCATGATCCCACATCCCTAAATATGGTTTTACCTTAGATAAAGCTCTTTAATATATTTTATGTACAATAAGATCTTCCTTGACATCATTATCCATGTCTAAAACTTCCTATACACTAGTATCATCAAATGGCATCATGACAACAGGTTCTTGACTAGCAGAATGACCTTCATCTTTATGTTTGATTGAACACTCAAGACCATGTTTATTAGACTCATCTGAAAATTTTTCATTAGATATGAAATATTCTAGATAATAACAAGATTTACCCAACTTATAAAATTCCTTACATGTGGTATTAAACTTCTACCATAAATCTTCTTCCTCATGAATGTCATCTTCAAAATCTATTTCCTCTACCTTGGTCCCATGAGACTCTCTTGGGACTACTACTCCTTGAGTAATTACTTGACCTTCATCCTTGATAGTAAACTTGACTTCATGTTTGATATGATCATCTACAACTTCATGATTATACCTGGAGTCTTCTTCAAATACCTCTCTCTTCAAGTCTTGGCCACATTCCTCATGGATACACATTCGCTCAAAAATGGATTCATCGACTTGTGGATTCTCCTTTTGTTCACCAAGGGGAGTCCCTATGGTGATTTATTCCTTATAGTCACTCATGAGTTATTCTTGATCAGCCATGAATTTATTTTTCTCTTCTTCAATTGCTTCTCTCAAAATAGGCTCTTCCTCAAGAAGGGGTGAGGTGGAGGGCTAATAGATAGGCTCATATGAAGGAGATGGAATATGAGGTAAAGTGGAAGGTTTATGAATTCAAGATGGAATTTGGGGGATAAGAGAAGGCTTATGAGTGTATTTTGGAAAGACAAAATCACTAGTAAGCTCATAGGGAAGTTAATTCTTGGGTTGATTAGAAAGAGTAGCATCTACATGAGCAGGAGTTGTATCTTGCCACTAATATCTTTATGTATAATTCATGTGATCATCTAATTTTGTATGACAAGACTCATAGGATTAATCTTTATATTTATAGGCATCATGGTATGAATGATAGATCTCATATTGGGACTAATAGGGAAGTTTTTCTTGATAGGTTTTTTGGTATCCTTCCTCATAGGGTTGTCTAACAACATGGTGTCCATATGGAGAGGGATATGAAGGGTTATAAGGTTGTCAAAAGTTATATTATTTTTTATTAGTATCATAGAAATATTGAATAATAGTATTACTAGCTCCAATATGATCCTTATCAATATTATCATGAGTTGTATTAGTCTCATAACTAGGTTCATGAGGATCATACCAAGGCTAATAATGAGTGCCATAAGATTGATAAACTTCACCAACTTGTGTAACACAATACTCAATACAAAATTCAGCCATACAACTTAATTAAGAAGCAAGAACACAAGAAATGATCATCAAAAATATTTAAAAGGAATGCATAGGATGCTTGATTAACTGATGTAATCTCAAAGTCGCCATTTATGTTTAGATAGATGCCTCCAAAGGCTAATGTGTTGAAAGATGACACCAAAAATATTTCAAATTCTTGGATTAAGAGTCCCACCAAGCATGCCCAAAACTATTATCAATTTGATTTTCACCCTTTGATGAGATGTCTCAAATATATTCATCCAAGTGGCATAATGGAAACATCTCACTTATTTTGGGTAATCAATTTGGTGAGATGACTCTCTATAATTAAGGGCTAGCTCTGTAAATGTGTCTTGACATGATTTAACCTATACTAAATAATTGTTTGTAGGGAAAAGGGATAAATTTTTCATGAAATTAAACTTATTATATGGTGTGATACACCAAGATGTTTACCATAAGACTATCATACTCCATCACAAAGAGACAAGGGATACAACACTAGTCTAAGAGTCTTAGAATGCACTAAAATTAGTATTTCAATATAAAGGTGACATGCACGAAGACTATCTAAGGTAAGTGGAACCATAGATTAGTTAGAGATATTAAATGCTTCCTTGTACACTTAAGAATAGATAAATATACTTAACAACACTTGATATGACCTCCTAGGCATGGAATCACTTGCATCAAACATGGAAGGATTGAGACAAAGCAAAGATAGATGAATATCTCTTAACCATTCACTATAAATCTCTTCACATACTTTAAAAATATGATATATGAACTCAAACTAGATTTATTATTTTCTAAGGAAATTAAAATGTCAAAACCAATAGGGATTTTTTATACATGGTGTGTTATTAGATTACAAAGGCCAAAATGGCTAGTTCTTATAGAACTTGAGAGAGAAAGGAGAAGAGAGAAGCCCAAAGGTCACAAAGACACTAGTGAAGATAATAAAATGTGTTAATTGTGCATGAAAAGAGGGTGTAAAATATACCATGAAAGGTCATAAAGTACAAGTGTCCATATAAGGCATGAAACTCCTTGTGTTGGCTTAAAAAATTACCTTCATCATCCACACCTATTTGAACATTCCAAAAATAAATAGGGATAGGTCTAATGATTAGAATGATAATTAATTATTTAATACATTCATCTCCATGTATTTTTTATATTCTTGGTCATTTTTAATCATCCCAAAATGAGTTATCACCATCTGTAATAAAAATAACTCTTCATTCACACATGGTGCACACCTGGACCCAAAATTGGCTTTAATTTTCCATTAAAATCCATGAGATGGAGTGTATGACACTTTTAATGACTCTCCATGGTGTTATACTACTTAGGAACACCTTAAAAATCCATCTACTTAAAGTTTTCACACTTCTCACCATCATGCTCACTATGCCAGTTTTGAATGACTAAGATGATAGCTCTTGTTGAGGAACTTAAGAGTTGTTATGAGACATGAAATTAATATTTTTAGATATATTATTTCATAATATTACCTTCCATGTTATTGAAATCTCTTGAAACCTCTTCTAACGTGTACAATGCATAAAACATTCAATAAAACCTTATTTGTATCCTATTTATATAGATTTTATACAACTCATCCTGATGGTAGGGATATTGAATAATTATTATACCTCCTCCATTCATTATTATATAAAAACTATTCCATTTGGATAGATTACCATCTTCATTTCCTTCATTGGGTCTTGACTGAGGGTTTGTAAGGGTTTTAGGTAGTTTCCACTCTTAAGCTTTGTTCATAAAGATGAAACATTGGAAATGCAAAAAAATATCACAAAAATTATGTTCAAGGACCTGTTGATGCTAGAGAGTGCACCTAGTTGGTAGGAAAATGGATTCTTGCCCTCTCCCCGCAACATGTAATCTCCTCTCTCACCTGTGGGATGGCAAAGCAGGAGAGGAGAGTCTCTAGATATGGGCTAGTTCCCTTTGATGTATCTTGTTTGTTTTAGACAGTGCAAAAATATAGATATATAGATATATTGGGGGGGATGAAAAGAGAGAGAGAAAATGCATGAAAACAAACAGCCTACTCTAAAAGAGGTGATACACCAACAATGAAATGACCTTCCCACCTCCACACTCAGGACCAAACAAAACATACATACACTCAGATTTGGTAGAAAAGACTAGGTCTCTGGGATGACAGGGAGGTTCTTATGGAAAGCATAGGAAATAGGGACTAATCAAGGTGTTGAGAAATACACACTGTAGGTGACCTCACCTGTTCTATACCTCCAAAATAGAACTCTACTCCTGACAGCAACAGACAGTGGCACTTTATAGATCACAGGTTTGCTAGTGTTGAACCTGTGAGAGCATTAAGAGACAATGACTGGACACAAACCAACATTCAATGCATACTCTGCACAATCCATCCAAATAGAGGTAAAACTATCTTTTATTGATTCAGGTGGAAAATTTGGAGAGCAGTGCTCTTTACAAAATTGGGGAAGATTCTTCTAAAATGACAAGTCTGTGTATATATAGGGAAAGAGCCAAGAGGAGTCAAGGGCTAACTTGAGTCTCCATTGGGAAGAGAGAAAACACTGTTGATGACATCACAAGTCTACCAAGACCATGCTTGTTGCCTCATTTTGTGTGTTGGTCTTCTCCTCTTGCAGCTATGTGGGTTTTTTCCTGTGCTCTGCAGGGATTTTTTGCCCCCTGATGTTGTGGGTGGAAAATTTGCTGCCCACTGTCATGGAGTTCACGCGGGACTTATGCTGACATCGACTGATAAGCTACTGACCGTGGTAGTTTTGCTGATGTCAGTTGAGTATTCTGCTGACCGCGGTAGTTTTGCCGATGTCAACTAATGTTAATGGCCTTTTTTCTGTTGGCTGCTTCACGCAGTGATTTTACCGCCCTCTACATGTGTGTAGGCGGTCTCTTTTTACCTGCCAGTGTTGTGGGCAGTGACTTTTCCACCCTCTGCATTTTGTCTACCCTTCTTTTGCCTTAGTGCTAAATGCCTCAGTTTTTCCTCACCTCTTTTGTGAACATTTGAAGACACTGCCTTTTGCTACTGTGATCGCCAACGAATGAGGCTGATGAGCTAATGCTTTGAAATAGAACTGTTGAACCTAAAGGTGGACCTTGCAACCTAAAATTAACTGGGCATGCAAAGCAAGTGCAAAAGGTGACTGATATTTTGCCTGAGGGGCAAAATTGGGTCAACAAATTGGCAACTCACAGGGGAAGTGTGCCTGTTATGCTTAGAACCCAGTTGCCTTGCATATACATTGGGTGCGGAGTCAGATGTTGACTTTGAAGAGAGTTCACAATAGTTTTCAAGATCTCAGAATCAAATACATAGAATTTACCCCCAAATGAAGGAAAATACACAAGGCTAAAAAACACTACCTGTGCAAACTGCACTTAGGGAAAATAAGGGAAACAACTGAAAGCAAACTATTATATAAAATTAACCAAGAATGTTCACCTCCCTCCAGGATCAAAAGGAAAATTTATTAGTCCACTTCCAGGCGAGGAGACTTATGGTGGCAGGCAAGTAGCTGAAAGAAAAAGAGATTTAGTGACTTGTTCTTCCTGCCTATCACCTGAGTTGGCTGGAAATTCAGGAGATCAAAATCAAACATGTCTCCAATATATACATATTCTAATTATCCCTGGAGGCCTATTAAATGCTGGTCCCTGATATTAGTGCTCATCACCAAGAAATCAATTGCTGTCAGCTCATCACCGTAAGCCTTTTGATATGCATAATTCTTCTGCAATGTATCATGATCTGACCCATTCCCTTCCGCCTCGCTAAAAACATTGTCAGACTCATCCTCTGTTTCCTCTTGGCCTTCTTGAAGAAGGGCAAATGTGGTGATGTCTAAAAGGGCTCACAAAATGATTGCTCATCCCACAAGACTTCACTTATCTATTTAAAGTTCAGTTCTTCAAGGTATTCCTCCAGGAAGACAGACTTCTCCTTTTCCTCTTTGCTGATCAGGCTCTCTAGATTTTCAAGGATATTCTCCTGATCCTCCTCTAACTCAGGTTCTTCAATGTAGTCGATCTCATCAAAATAGCAAGGAAGTTCATCAAATAGAGGAGGAGAGATCTTACCATGCATTTTTTCCTCTTCAAATTGGTAGAACATCTGCATATACGCAAGGCCTGCATCTTCTCCACTGCTGATAAGGTCTTCACAAGGGGCATCAATGACGATTTCTTCTTCGTTGTCGCTCATGACAACCTCCTGAAGGACTGCAGATTGGATCTTTTGTTCCTCTCCTACCTCTTACAAAATAGGGTCTTCCTCGAAAAGGGATGAAGTGGAGAAAACATGTGGGAGAGGGGGCAGCCCTTGAGCTAGAATCAGATGATTCTCCTCCCTCCACTTAATCAGTACTTCATCTATATTAGGCACGGCCTGATAAATCTCTTGGAAATGTGTAAGTGGGGTGTGTTCAAGCATGGAATGTGTTATTTGGTCTGAACCATCCACCACACATTAGCTGAGGAATTTATTTTTAGACTCCAACTCTACAATTATCCTACTCAGATCTTCCTGGAAAAGCTTTTCCTGGAGGCTACCAGCATCACCATAGGCAGGCGCAGCCTCAGCTTCTTCAAGGTTTTGAGAAAAACCTTACTTTTCTTCTTTTACTTTGTGGCCCCATGATTCCACTGTCTTCCCCCAATTCAAGATCTCTGAATTTGAATTTTGCTCCTGCAAACAGGCATCAACTTCATTTTCCATAAGGACCTGAGGCTCTTCTGCACGGTCTGAAAAAAATAGCTCCCTTTCAAGGAGTAGCTTCATCCTAGCCTTTAAGTCTTCAATTTGTCTGGCTAGGTTTTCCTAGAAGATTCTTTCTTAGAGGTGGTTAGCATGATCCTCTTCAAAGCTCTGAGCTGGTCCTTGGCATTGTTTCCTCCAACTTGAAATTTGCACATCATGCTGGAAAACTTGGGGAGGCTGAGGAATGCAAGGAAAACACTGTTGGTGCATTGGAGGAGCCTTTAAAAGAGGGACGTGCTAGCTAGTGGTATTATTTTTGATGGAAGATTCCTAATCTAAAGATTTAAAAAGATTGATCTTCATGGGAGGTTGTTTTGATACCCTCTGGTGTTGGAAAGCCAATTGCACGGGATTGGAAGCAGCTGTATTTGATGAGTTAGAGTGAGCAAGTGCAATTTGACAAAATGGATTTGGTGCAAAAGAGGGGGTTTTCTTTAGGGTAGGAGGGGGCACGCAAGGCTGGCTACCTTGAAAAGATGGATTTCTCCATTTTTGTGCCTCTTCCTTCATGGATTGTATGGCTTGCACTTGCCTAAACAAGCACTCCTCTTTATACATCAGCTCCTGCTGATATTTGTACTGCTCTTCCAGCCTGTCGATTTCCATTGTCCATCTCTCAAATTCCATCACCACCTCCCTTATAGTTGCAGGGCAACTAGGAGAACCACTTGAGGGGATTGCATAAATATCTGAAGTCTAGTCACACTCATATGAAGGAAAACAAGATCCATGATTTTGAGCAAAAGAAGTATACATACAAGAAGCGATTGATTTCTGATGGCACCAGGCTACTTAACCAACAGATTTAACTCAGAGTCGCTAGATGCTAGAAAACAAAATGATTTGCTGTAACAGGACCAACATCAATCTTGAAACCTTACTGCATTGAAAAATATAGTCCCACTAGGCGTGCCAAAACTGTTGACGCGCACGGTGCTATATTGGTGGTTCCTCTACTGTAATAGGATCAGCGAGTAACCCTACAACTTTTTTGATTAAAAACTTGGAGTCCCACCGGGCATGCCAAAACTATTGATGCTAGAAAGTGCACCCAGTTGGCAGGAAAACAGATTCCTGCCCTCTCCCAGCAACATGGAAACTCCTCTCTCACCTGTGGGATGGTGAAGTAGGAGAGGAGAGTCTCTAGATATGGGTTAGTTCCCTCTGATGTATCTTGTTTGTTTGAGGCAGTGCAAAAGTATAGATATATAGATATACTGGGGGGGATGAAAAGAGAGAGAGAAAATGCATGAAAACAAACAGCCTACTCTAAAAGAGGTGATACACCAAAAATTAAATGACCTTCCCACCTCCACACTCATGACCGAACAAAACATACATACACTCAAATTTGGCAGAAAAGACCAGGTCTCTGGGATGACAGGGAGGTTCTTATGGAAAGCATAAGAAATAGGGACTCATTGAGGTGTTGAGAAATACACACTGTAGGTGACCTCACCTGTTCTATACCTCCAAAATAGAACTCTACTCCTAACATCAGCAGACAGTGGCACTTTGTAGATCACAGGTTTGCTGGTGTTGAACCTGTGAGAGCATTAAGAGACAATGACTAGACATAGACCAAAATTCAATGCATACTTTGTATAATCCATCTAAATAGAGGTAAAACTATCTTTTATTGATTTAGGTGGAAAATTTGGAGAGCAGTGCTCTTTACAAAATTGGGGAAGATTCTTCTAAAATGACCAAGTCTATGTATATATAGGGAAAGAGCCAAGATGAGTCAAGGGGAAACTTGAGTCTCCATTGGGAAGAGAGAAAACACTATTGATGACATCACAAGTCTACCAAGACCATGCTTGTTACCTCATTTTACATGCTGGTCTTCTCCTCTGGTAGCTGGGTGGGTTTTTTCCTGTGCTTTGCAGGGCTTTTTTGCGACCTGCTATTGTGGGCAACGAATTTGCCACCCACTGTCATGGACTTCACGTGGGACTTATGCCGACGTCAGTCGATAAGCTACCAACCGTGGTAGTTTTTCTGATGTCAGCTGATGTTAATGGCCTTTTTTCCATCAGCTACTTCACGTGGTGATTTTGCCACCCTCTACATGTGTGTAGGCGGTCTCTTTTTACCTGCCAGTGTTATGGGCAGCAATTTTGCCACCCTCTACATTTTGTCTGCCCTTCTTTTGCCTTAGTGTTAAATGCCCCAATTTTTTCCTCTCCTCTTTTGTGAACATTTGAAGACTCTACCTTTTGCTATCGTGATCGCCAACAAATGAGGCCAATGAGCCAATGCTTTGAAATATAACTGTTGAACCCTGAAGGTGGACCTTGCAACCTAAAATTAACTGGGCATGCAAAGCAAGTGCAGAAGGTTATTGAGATTTTGCTTGAGGGGCGAAATTGGGTCAACAAATTGGCGACTCATAGGGAAAGCGTGCCTGTTATGCTTAGAACCCAGTTGCCTTACATATCCATTGGGTGCAGAGTCAGATGGTGACTTTGAAGAGAGTTCATAATAGCTTTCAAGATCTCATAATCAAATACACAAAATTTACCCCCAAACAAAGGGAAACACACAAGGCTAAAAAACACTACCTGTGCAAACTGCACTTAGGGAAAATAGGGAAAACAACTGAAAGCAAACTATTATATACAGTTAACCAAGAATGTTCACCTCCATCCAGGATCGAAAGGAAAATTTCTTAAGTCCCTTTCTTGGCGAGGAGACTTATGGTGGTAGGCAAGTAGCTAAAAGGAAAAGAGATTTAGTGACTTTCTCTTCTTGCCTCTCACCTGAGTTGGCTGGAAATCAAGGGGATCAAAATTGAACATGTCTCCAATATATACGTATTCTGATTGTCCCTGTAGGCCTATTAAATGCTGGTCCCTGATATTGGTGCTCATCACCAAGAAATCAATTGCTGTCAGCTCATCACCATAAGCCTTCTGATCTGTAAAATTCTTCTGCAATGTATCATGGTTTGACCCATTCCCTTTTGTCTCACTGAGAACTTTGTCAGACTCATCCTCTGTTTCCTCTTGGCCTTCTTGAAGAAGGGTGAATGTGGTGATGTCTAAAAGGGGCTCACAAAATGATTGCTCATCCCACAAGACTTCACTTATCTATTTAATGTTTAGTTCTTCAAGGTATTCCTCCATGAAGACAGACTTCTCCTTTTCCTCTTTACTGATCAGGCTCTCTAGATTTTCAAGGATATTCTCCTGATCCTCCTCTAACTCAGGTTCTTCAATGTAGTTGATCTCATCAAAATAGCAAGGAAGTTCATCAAACAGAGGAAGAGAGATCTTACCATGCATTTGTTCCTCTTCGAATTGTTAAAACATCTGCATATACGCAAGGCCTGCATCTTCTACACTGCTGATAAGGTCTTCACAAGGGGCATCAATGACGATTTCTTCTTTGTTGTCGCTCATGACAACCTCCTGAAGGATTACATATTGGATCTTTTGTTCCTCTCCTGCCTCTTGTAAAATAGGGTCTTCCTCAAGAAGGGAAGAATTGGAGAAAACATGTGGCAGAGGGGGCAGCCCTTGAGCTAGAATCAGATGATTCTCCTCCCTCCACTTAATCAGTACTTCATCTATATCAGGCACGGCTTGATAACTCTCTTCGAAATGTGTAGGTGGGGTGTGTTCAGGCATGGAATGTGCTATTTGGTCTGAACCATCCACCACACATTGGCTGAGGAATTTCTTTTTAGACTCCAACTCTGCAATTCTCCTACTCAGATCTTCCTAGAAAAGCTTTTCCTGGAGGCTGCTAGCATCACCATAGGCAGGCGCAGCCTCAGCTTCTTCAAGGTTTTGAGAAAAACCTTGCTTTTCTTCTTCTACTTTGCTGCCCCATGATTCCACTGTCTTCCCCCAATTCAGGATCTCTAAATTTGAATTTTGCTCCTACAAACAGGCATCAACTTCATTTTCCATAAGGACCTGAGGCTCTTCTACAAGGTTTGAAAAAAATAACTCCCTTTCAAGGAGTAGCTTCATCCTAGCCTCTAAGTCTTCAATTTGTTTGGCTAGGTTTTCCTGAAAGAGTCTCTCTTGGAGGTGGTTAGCATGATTCTCTTCAAAGCTCTGAGTTGGTCCTTGGCATTCTTTCCTCCAACTTGAAATTTGCACATCATGCTGGAAAACTTGGGGAGGCTGAGGAATGCAAGGAAAACACTGTTGGTGCGTTGGAGGAGCCTCTAGAAGAGGGACGTGCTGGCTGGTGGTATTATTTTAGATGGAAGATTCCTGATCTAAAGAGTTAAAAAGATTGATCTTCATGGGAGGTTATTCTGATACCCTCTGGTGTTGAAAAGCCAGGCGCACGAGATTGGGAGTAGATGTATTTGATGAGTTGGAGTGAGCAAGTGCAATTTGATAAAATGGATTTGGTGCAAAAGAGGGGATTTTCTTCAAGGTAGGAGGGAGCACACAAGGCTGGCTGCCTTGAAAAGATGGACTTCTCCATTTTTGTGCCTCTTCCTTCATGGATTGTATGGCCTGCGCTTGCCTAAACAAGCACTCCTCTTTATACATCAACTGCTGTTGATATTTGTACTACTCTTCTAACCTGTCGATTTCCATTGTCTGTCTCTCAAATTCCATCACCACCTCCCTTATAGTTGCATGGCAACTAGGAGAACCACTTGAGGGGATTGCATAAATATCTGAAGTCTAGTCACACTCATATGAAGGAAAACAAGATCCATGATTTTGAGCAAAAGAAGTATACATACAAGAAGTGATTGATTTCTGATGGCACCAGGCTGCTTAACCAGCAAATTTAACTCAGAGTCGCTATATGCTAGAAAACAAAATGATTTGCTGTAACAGGACTAGCATCAATCCTGAAACCTTACTACGTTGAAAAATATAGTCCCACTGGGCGTGCCAAAACTGTTGATGCGCACGGTGCTATATTGGTGGTTCCTCTACTGTAACAGGATCAGTGAGTAACCCTACAACTTTTCTGATTAAAAACTTGGAGTCCCACCGGGCGTGCCAAAACTATTGACACTGGAAAGTGCACCCAATTGGTAGGAAAATAGATTCCTACCCTCTTCCCGCAACATGGAAACTCCTCTCTCACCTGTGGGATGGTGAAGTAGGAGAGGAGAGTCTCTAGATATGGGCTAGTTCTCTCTGATGTATCTTGTTTATTTCAGGTAGTGCAAAAATATAGATATATAGATATACTGGGGGGGGGATGAAAAGAGAGAGATAAAATGCATGAAAACAAACAGCCTACTCTAAAAGAGGTGATACACTAAAAATGAAATGACCTTCCCACCTCCACACTCATGACCGAACAAAACATACATACACTCAGAATTGGTAGAAAAGACCAGGTCTCTGGTATGATAGGGAGGTTCTTATGGAAATCATAAGAAATAGGGACTCCTCAAGGTGCTGAGAAATACACATTGTAGGTGACCTCACCTGTTCTATACCTCCAAAATAGAACTCTACTCCTGACAGCAACATACAGTGGCACTTTGTAGATCACAGGTTTGCTGGTGTTGAACCTGTGAGAGCATTAAGAGAAAATGACTGGACACAGACCAACATTCAATGCATACTCTGTATAATCCATCTAAATAGAGGTAAAATTGTCTTTTATTGATTTAGGTGGAAAATTTGGAGAGCAGTGCTCTTTACGAAATTGGGGAAGATTCTTCTAAAATGACCAAGTCTGTGTATATATAGGGAAAGAGCCAAGAGGAGTGAAGGGGCAACTTGAGTCTCCATTGGGAAGAGAGAAAACAATGTTGATGACATCACAAGTTTGCCAAGACCATGCTTGTTGCCTCGTTTTGCATGCTGGTCTTCTCCTCTGGTGGCTACGTGGGTTTTTTCCTGTGCTCTACAGGGCTTTTTTTCCACCTGCTATTATGGGCGGTAAATTTGCCACCCACTATCATGGAATTCACTTGGGACTTATGCCGACGTTGGCTGATAAGCTGCCGACTGTGGTAGTTTTTCCAATGTCAACCGATGTTAACAGCCTTTTTTTCATTGGCTGCTTCACGTGGTGATTTTGCCACCCTCTACATGTGTGTAGGCGGTCTCTTTTTACCTGCCAGTGTTGTGGATGGTGATTTTGCCACGCTCTACATTTTGTCTGCCCTTCTTTTGCCTTAGTGTTAAATGCCCCAATTTTTTCCTCTCCTCTTTTGTGAACATTTGAAGACTCTGCCTTTTGCTACCATGATCACCAATGAATGAGGCCGATGAGCCAATGCTTTGAAATAGAACTGTTGAACCCTGAAGGAGGACCTTGCAACATGAAATTAATTTGGCATGCAAATCAATGGCAGAAGGTGATCGAGATTTTGCCTGAGGGGCAAAATTGGGTTAACAAATTGGTGACTCACAGGGGAAGCGTGCCTGCTATGCTTAGAAACTAGTTGCCTTACATATCCATTGGGTGTGGAGTCAGATGGTGACTTTGAAGAGAGTCCACAATAGCTTTCAAGATCTCATAATCAAATACACAGAATTTACCCCCAAAAAAAGGGAAACACACAAGGCTAAAAAACACTACCTATGTAAACTACACTTAGGGAAAATACGGGAAACAACTGAAAGCAAACTATTATATACAGTTAACCAAGAATGTTTGCCTCTGTCTAGGATCGAAAGGAAAATTTCTTAAGTCCCTTTCCTAGTGAGGAGACTTATGGTGGTAGGCAAGTAGCTGAAAGAAAAAGAAATTTAGTGACTTGCTCTTCCTGCCTCTCACCTGAGTTGGCTAAAAATCAAGGGGATCAAAATCGAACATGTATCCAATATATACATATTATGATTGTCCCTGGAGGCCTGTTAAATGTTGGTCCCTGATATTGGTGCTCATCACCAAGAAATCAATTGCTACTGGCTCATCACTGTAAGCCTTCTGATCTACACAATTCTTCTGCAATGTATCATGGTTTGACCCATTCCCTTCTGCCTCACTGAAAACTTTGTCAGACTCATCCTCTATTTCCTTTTGGCCTTCTTGAAGAAGGGCAAATGTGGTGATGTCTAAAAGGGGCTCACAAAATGATTTCTCATCCCACAAGACTTCACTTATCTGTTTAAAGTTTAGTTCTTCAAGGTATTCCTCCATGAAGATAGACTTCTCCTTTTCCTCTTTACTAATCAGGCTCTAGATTTTCAAGGATATTCCCCTAATCCTCTTCTAACTCAGGTTCTTCAATGTAGTTGATCTCATCAAAACAACAAGGAATTTCATCAAACAGAGGAGGAGAGATCTTACCATGCATTTGTTCCTCTTTGAATTTTTGGAACATCTGCATATACGCAAGGCCTGCATCTTCTCCACTGCTGATAAGGTCTTCATAAGGGGCATCAATGACAATTTCTTCTTCATTGTCGCTCATGACAACCTCCTGAAGGACTGCAGATTGGATCTTTGTTTCCTCTCCTACCTCTTGCAAAATAGGGTCTTCCTCGAGATGGGATGAAGTGGAGAAAACATGTGGGAGAGGGGGCAGCCCTTGAGCTAGAATCGGATGATTATCCTCCCTCCACTTAATTAGTACTTCATCTATATCAGGCACGACCTGATAACTCTCTTAGAAATGTGTAGGTGGGGTGTGTTTAGGCATGGAATGTGCTGTTTGGTCTGAACCATCCACCACACATTGGCTGAGGAATTTCTTTTTAGACTCCAACTTTACAATTCTCCTACTCAAATCTTCCTAGAAAAGTTTTTCCTGGAGGCTGCCAGCATCACCATAGGCAAGCGCAGCCTCAGCTTCTTCAAGGTTTTGAGAAAAACCTTGCTTTTCTTTTACTTTGCTACCCCATGGTTCTGCTGTCTTCCCCCAATTCAGGATCTCTGAATTTGAATTTTGCTCCTGCAAATAGGCATCGACTTCATTTTGCATAAGGACCTGAGGCTCTTCTACAAGGTTTGAAAAAAATAACTCCCTTTCAAGGAGTAGCTTCATCCTAGCCTCTAAGTCTTCAATTTGACCAGCTAGGTTTTCCTGGAAGAGTCTTTCTTGGAGGTGGTTAGCATGATCCTCTTCAAAGCTCTGAGCTGGTCCTTGGCATTCTTTCCTCCAACATGAAATTCGCACATCATGCTGGAAAACTTGGGGAGGCTGAAGAATGCAAGGAAAACACTGTTGTTGCATTGGAGGAGCCTCTAGAAGAGGGACGTGCTGGCTGGTGGTATTATTTTTGATGGAAGATTCCTAATCTAAAGAGTTGAAAAGATTGATCTTCATGGGAGGTTGTTCTGATACCCTCTAGTGTTGGAAAGCCAGGCACACGGGATTTAGAGCAGCTGTATTTGATGAGTTGGAGTGAGCAAGTGCAATTTGATAAAATAGATTTGGTGCAAAAGAGGGGGTTTTCTTCAGGGTAGGAGGGGGCACGCAAGGCTGCCTGCCTTGAAAAGATGGATTTCTCCATTTTTGTGCCTCTTCCTTCATGGATTGTATGTCCTGCGCTTGCCTAAACAAGCACTCCTCTTTATACATCAACTCTTGCTGATATTTGTACTACTCTTCCAGCCTGTCGATTTCCATTGTCTGTCTCTCAAATTCCATCACCACCTATCTTATAGTTGCAGGGCAACTAGGAGAACCACTTGGGGGATTTCATAAATATCTGAAGTCTAGTCACACTCATATGAAGGAAAACAAGATCCATGATTTTGAGCAAAAGAAGTATACATACAAGAAGTGATTGATTTTTGATGGCACCAGGCTGCTTAACCAGCAGATTTAACTCAGAGTTGCTAGATGCTAGAAAACAAAATGATCTACTGTAATAGGACCAACATCAATCCTGAAACCTTACTATGTTGAAAAATATAGTCCCACCAGGCATGCCTAAACTGTTGATGCGCACGGTGCTATATTGGTGGTTCCTCTACTGTAACAGGTTCAGTGAGTAACCCTGCAACTTTTTTGATTAAAAAATTGGAGTCCCACCGGGTGTGCCAAAACTGTTTATGCTAGAAAGTGCACCCAGTTGGTAGGAAAATAGATTCCTGCCCTCTCCCCGCAACATGAAAACTCCTCTCTCACCTGTGGGATGGTGAATGAGGAGAGGAGAGTCTCTAGATATGGGCTAGTTCCCTCTGTTGTATCTTGTTTGTTTTAAGCAGTGAAAAAATATAGATATATAGATATACTGGGGGGGATGAAAAGAGAGAGAGAATGCATGAAAAAAAATAGCCTACTCTAAAAGAGGTGATACACCAAAAATGAAATGACCTTCCCACCTCCACACTCAGGACCGAACAAAACATACATACACTCAGATTTTGTAGAAAAGACTAGGTCTCTGGTATGACAGGGAGGTTCTTATGAAAAGCATAAGAAATAGGGACTCATTGAGGTGCTGAGAAATACACACTGTAGGTGACCTCACCTGTTCTATACCTCCAAAATAGAACTCTACTCCTGACAGCAGTAGACAGTGGCACTTTGTAGATCACAGGTTTGATGGTGTTAAACCTGTGAGAGCATTAAGAGATAATGACTGGACACAGACCAACATTCAATGCATACTCTATATAATCCATCCAAATAGAGGTAAAATTGTCTTTTATTGATTTAGGTGGATAATTTGGAGAGCAGTGCTCTTTACAAAATTGGGGAAGATTCTTCTAAAATGACCAAGTCTATGTATATATAGGGAAAGAGCCAAGAGGAGTCAAGGGGAAACTTGAGTCTCCATTGGGAAGAGAGAAAACACTATTGATGACATCACAAGTCTACCAAGACCATGCTTGTTACATCGTTTTGCATGCTGGTCTTCTCCTCTGGTGGCTGGGTGGGTTTTTTCCTGTGCTCTGCAGGGATTTTTTGCCACCTGCTATTATGGGCAGTGAATTTGACGTCCACTGTCATGGACTTCACTTGGGACTTATGCCGATGTCAACTGATAAGTTGCCGACCATGATAGTTTTGCCAATGTCAGCCGATGTTAACGGCCTTTTTTACACTGGCTGGTTCATGTGGTGATTTTGCTGCCCTCTACATGTGTGTAGGTGGTCTCTTTTTACCTACCAATATTGTTGGTGGTGATTTTGCCACCCTCTACATTTTGTCTGCCCTTCTTTTCCCTTAGTGTTAAATGCCCCATTTTTTTCCTCTCCTCTTTTGTGAACATTTGAAGACTCTACCTTTTGCTACCATGATTGCCAACGAATGAGGCCGATGAGCCAATGCTTTGAAATAGAACTATTGAACCCTGAAGGTGGACCTTGCAACCTGAAATTAACTGGGCATGCAAAGCAAGTGTAGAA
The DNA here is from genome assembly GCA_037957365.1 of Torreya grandis. NCBI lineage: Eukaryota > Viridiplantae > Streptophyta > Pinopsida > Cupressales > Taxaceae > Torreya > Torreya grandis. The sequence goes on along the minus strand of JARHVA010006924.1, from coordinate 379,426 downwards.
GGTGATCGAGATTTTGCCTAAGGGGCAAAATTGGGTCAACAAATTAGCGACTCACAGGGGAAGCATGCCTGCTATGCTTAGAACCCAGTTGCCTTACATATCCATTGGGTGCGGAGTCAGATGCTGACTTTGAAGAGAGTTCAAAACAACTTTTGAGATCTCATAATCAAATACATAGAATTTACCCCCAAACAAAGGGAAACACACAAGGCTAAAAAACACTACCTGTGCAAACTACAATTAGGGAAAATAGGGGAAACAACTGAAAGCAAACTATTATATACAGTTAACTAAGAATGTTCACCTCCATCCAAGATTGAAAGGAAAATTTCTTAAGTCCCTTTCCTGGTGAGGAGACTTATGGTGGTAGGCAAGTAGCTGAAAGAAAAAGAGATTTAGTGACTTGCTCTTCCTGCCTCTCACCTGAGTTGGCTGAAAATCAAGGGGATCAAAATCGAACATGTCTCCAATATATACATATTCTGATTGTCCCTAGAGGTGTGTTAAATGCTGGTCCCTGATATTGGTGCTCATCACCAAGAAATCAATTTCTATCAGCTCATCACCGTAAGCCTTTTGATCTACACAATTCTTTTGTAATGTATCATGCTTTGACCCATTCCCTTCTACCTCGCTGAAAACTTTGTCAGACTCATCCTCTGTTTCCTCTTGGCCTTCTTGAAGAAGGACGAATGTGGTGATGTCTAAAAGGGGCTCACAAAATGATTGCTCATCCCATAAGACTTCACTTATCTGTTTAAAGTTTAGTTTTTTAAGGTATTCTTCCACAAAGATAGACTTCTCTTTTTCCTCTTTGCTAATCAGGCTCTCTAGATTTTCAAGGATATTCCCCTGATCCTCCTCTAACTCAGGTTCTTCAATGTAGTCGATCTCATCAAAATAGCAAGGAAGTTCATCAAACAGAGGAGGAGAGATCTTACCATGCATTTTTTCCTCTTCAAATTGCTAAAACATCTGCATATACGCAAGACCTGCATCTTCTCCACTACTGATAAGGTCTTCACAAAGGGCATCAATTACAATTTTTTCTTCATTGTCACTCATGACAACCTCCTGAAGGACTACAGATTGGATATTTTGTTCCTCTCCTTCCTCTTGCAAAATAGGGTCTTCCTCGAGAAGGGACGAAGTGGAGAAAACATGTGGGAGAGGGGGCATCCCTTGAGCTAGAATTGGATGATTCTCCTCCCTCCACATAATCAGTACTTCATCTATATCAGACACGGCCTGATAAATCTCTTCGAAATGTGTAGGTGGGGTGTGTTTAGGCATGAAATGTGTTGTTTGGTATGAACCGTCCACCACACATTGGCTGAGGAATTTCTTTTTAGACTCCAACTCTGCAATTCTCCTACTCAGATCTTCCTAGAAAGGCTTTTCCTGGAGGCTGTCAGCATCACCATAGACAGGCACAGCCTCATATTCTTCAAGGTTTTGAGAAAAACCTTGCTTTTCTTCTTCTACTTTGTTGCCCCATGATTCCACTGTCTTCCCCCAATTTAGGATCTCTAAATTTGAATTTTCTTCCTGCAAATAGGTAGCAACTTCATTTTCCACAAGGACCTGAGCTTCTTCTGCAAGGTCTGAAAAAAATAACTCCCTTTCAAGGAGTAGCTTCATCCTAGCCTCTAAGCCTTCAATTTGTCTAGCTAGGTTTTCTTGGAAGAGTCTTTCTTGGAGGTGGTTAGCATGATCCTCTTTAAAGCTCTGAGCTGGTCCTTGGCATTCTTTCCTCTAACTTGAAATTTGCACATCATGCTAGAAAACTTGGGGAGGCTGAGGAATGCAAGGAAAACACTGTTGGTGCATTGGAGGAGCCTCTAGAAGAGGGACATGATGGTTGGTGGTATTATTTTCGATGGAAGATTCCTGATCTAAAGAGTTGAAAAGATTGATCTTCATGGGAGGTTGTTCTGATACCCTCTAGTGTTGGAAAGCAAGGCGCACAAGATTGGGAGCAGCTATATTTGATGAGTTGGAGTGAGCAAGTGCAATTTGATAAAATGGATTTGGTGTAAAAGAGGGGGTTTTCTTTAGGGTAGGAGGGGGCACGCAAGGCTGGCTACCTTGAAAAGATGGATTTCTCTATTTTTTCACCTCTTTCTTCATGGATTATACGGCCTGTGCTTGCCTAAATAAGCACTCTTCTTTATACATAAGCTCCTACTGATATTTGTACTGCTCTTCCAGCCTGTCGATTTCCATTGTCTGTCTCTCAAATTCCATTGCCACCTCCCTTATAGTTGCAGGGCAACTAGGAGAACCACTTGAGGGGATTGTATAAATATTTAAAGTTTAATCACACTCATATGAAGGAAAACAAGATCCATGATTTTGAGCAAAAGAAGTATACATACAAGAAGTGATTGATTTCTGATGGCACCAGGCTGCTTAACCAGTGGATTTCACTCAGAGTCACCAGGTGCTAGAAAACAAAATGATCTACTATAATAAGACTAGCATCAATCCTAAAACCTTACTGCGTTGAAAAATATAGTCCCACCAGGCGTGCCAAAATTGTTGATGCGCACGGTGCTGTATTGGTGGTTCCTCTACTATAACAGGATCAGTGAGTAACCTTGCAGCTTTTCTGATTAAAAACTTGGAGTCCCACCAGGTGTGCCAAAATTGTTGACACTAGAAAGTGCACCCAGTTGGTACGAAAATAGATTCCTACCCTCTCCCCACAACATGGAAACTCCTCTCTCGTCTGTGGGACAACGAAGCAGGAGAGGAGAGTCTCTAGATATGGGCTAGTTCCCTCTGATGTATCTTGTTTGTTTTAGGTAGTGCAAAAATATAGATATATAGATATACTGGGGGATGAAAAGAGAGAGAGAAAATGCATGAAAACAAATAGCCTACTCTAAAAGAGGTGATACACCTGAAATGAAATGACCTTCCCACCTCCACACTCATGACCAAACAAAACATACATACACTCAGATTTGGAAGAAAAGACTAGGTCTCTAGGATGACAGGGAGGTTTTTATGGAAAGCATAGGAAATAGGGACTCATCGAGGTGCTGAGAAATACATATTGTAGGTGACCTCACCTGTTCTATACCTCCAAAATAGAACTCTACTCCTGACAGCAGCAAACAGTGGCACTTTGTAGATCACAGGTTTGCTGGTGTTGAACCTGTGAGAGCATTAAGAGACAATGACTCGACATAGACCAACATTCAATGCATAATCTGTACAATCCATCCAAATAGAGGTAAAACTATCTTTTATTGATTCAAGTGGAAAATTTGGAGAGTAGTGATCTTTACAAAATTGGGGAAGATTCTTCTAAAATGACCAAGTCTGTGTATATATAGGGAAAGAGCCAAGAGGAGTCAAGGGGAAACTTGAGTCTCAATTGGGAAGAGAGAAAACACTATTGATGACATCACAATTCTACCAAGACCATGCTTGTTACCTCATTTTGCGTGTTAGTCTTCTCCTCTGTCGGCTGGGTGGGTTTTTCCCTGTGCTCTACAGGGCTTTTTTTTGCCTACTATTGTGGGCAATGTATTTTCCACCCACTATCATGGACTTCATGTGGGACTTATGCTAACATTAGCTGATAAGCTGCTGACCATGACAGTTTTACCGACGTCAGCCAAGTATGCTGCCGACCGCCACACTTTTACAGACGTCGGCTGATGTTAACGGCCTTTTTTCCACCGACTGCTTCATGCGGTGATTTTTCCACCCTCTACATGTGTGTAGTTAGTCTCTTTTTACCTGCCAGTGTTGTGGGCAGCGATTTTGTTGCCCTCTACATTTTGTCTGCCCTTCTTTTGCCTTAGTGTTAAATGCCCCAGTTTTTTTCTCTCCTCTTTTGTGAACATTTGAAGACTCTGCCTTTTGCTATCGTGATCGCCAATGAATGAGGCCGATGAGCCAATGCTTTAAAACAGAACTATTAAACCCTGAAGGTGGACCTTGCAACCCAAAATTAACTAGGCATGCAAAGTAAGTGTAGAAGGTGACTGAGATTTTGCCTGAGGGGTAAAATTGGGTTAACAAACTAGCGACTCACAGGAGAAGCGTGTCTACTATGCTTAGAACCCAGTTGCCTTGCATATCCATTGGGTGCAGAGTCAGATGGTGACTTCGAAGACAGTTCACAACAGCTTTCAAAATCTCAGAATCAAATACGTAGAATTTACCCCCAAATGAAGGGAAACACACAAGGCTAAAAAACACTACCTATGTAAACTGCACTTAGGGAAAATAGGGGAAACAACTGAAAGCAAACTATTATATATAGTTAAACAGGAATGTTTGCCTCCCTCCAGGATCGAAAGGAAAATTTCTTAAGTCCCCTTCCTGGTGAGGAGACTTATGGTGGCAAGCAAGTAGCTGAAAGAAAAAGAGATTTAGTGACTTGCTCTTCCTACCTCTCACTTGAGTTGGCTAGAAAGCAGGGGGATCAAAATCAAACATGTCTCCAATATATATGTATTCTGATTGTCCCTAGAGGCCTGTTAGATGCTAGTCCTTGATATTGGTGCTCATCACCAAGAAATCAATTGCTGTCGGCTCATCACCGTAAGCCTTCTGATCTGCATAATTCTTCTACAATGTACCATGGTCTGACCCATTCCCTTCTGCCTCGCTGAAAACTTTGTCAGACTCGTCCTCTGTTTCCTCTTGGCCTTCTTGAAGAAGGGCAAATGTGGTGATGTCTAAAAGGGGCTCACAAAATGATTGCTCATCCCACAAGACTTCACTTATCTATTTAAAGTTTAGTTCTTCAAGGTATTCCTCCATGAAGACAGACTTTTCCTTTTCCTCTTTGCTGATTAGGCTCTCTAGATTTTCAAGGATATTATCCTGATCCTCCTCTAACTCAGGTTCTTCAATGTAGTTGATCTCATCAAAATAATAAGGAAGTTCATCAAATAGAGGAGGAGAGAGCTTACCATGCTTTTGTTCCTCTTCAAATTGCTAGAACATCTGCATATACGCAAGGCCTGCATCTTCTCCACTACTGATAAGGTCTTCATAAGGGGCATCAATGATGATTTATTCTTTGTTGTCGCTCATGATAACCTCCTGAAGGACTGCAAATTGGATCTTTTGTTCCTCTCCTGCCTCTTACAAAATAGGGTCTTCCTCGAGAAGGGATGAAGTAGAGAAAACATGTGGGAGAGGGGGCAGCCCTTGAGCTAGAATCGGATGATTCTCCTCCCTCCACTTAATCAATACTTCTTTCATATCAGGCACGGCCTGATAACTCTCTTGGAAAAGTGTAGGTGGGGTGTGTTCAGGTATGGAATGTGTTGTTTGGTCTGAATCATCCACCACACATTGGCTAAGGAATTTCTTTTTAGAATCCAACTCTGCAATTCTCCTACTCAGATCTTCCTAGAAAAGTTTTTCTTGGAGGCTGCCAGCATCACCATAGGCAGGTGCAGCCTCAACTTCTTCAAGGTTTTGAGAAAAACCTTGCTTTTCTTCTTCTACTTTGCTGCCCCATGATTCCACTATCTTCCCCCAATTCAGGATCTCTGAATTTGAATTTTGCTCCTGCAAATAGGCAGCAACTTCATTTTCCACAACGACCTGAGGTTCTTCTGCAAGGTCTGAAAAAAATAACTCCCTTTCAAGGAGTAGTTTCATCCTAGCCTCTAAGTCTTCAATTTGTCTAGCTAGGTTTTCCTGGAAGAGTCTTTCTTGGAGGTGGTTAGCATGATCCTCTTCAAAGCTCTAAGCTGGTCCTTGGCATTCTTTCCTCTAACTTGAAATTTGCACATCATGCTGGAAAACTTGGGGAGGCTGAGGAATGTAAGGAAAACACTGTTGGTGCATTGGAGGAGCCTCTAGAAGAGGGACGTGCTGGCTGGTGGTATTATTTTTGATGGAAGATTCTTGATCTAAAGAGTTGAAAAGATTGATCTTCATGGGAGGTTGTTCTGATACCCTCCTGTGTTGGAAAGCCAGGCGTACAAGATTGGGAGTAGCTATATTTGATGAGTTAGAGTGAGCAAGTGCAATTTGATAAAATGGATTTGGTGCAAAAGAAGGGGTTTTATTTAGGGTAGGAGGGGGCATGCAAGGCTGGTTGCCTTGAAAAGATGGATTTCTCCATTTTGGTGCCTCTTCCTTCATGGATTATACGGCCTGCACTTGCCTAAACAAGCACTCCTCTTTATACATCAGCTCCTGCTGATATTTGTACTACTCTTCTAGCCTATCGATTTCCATTGTCTATCTCTCAAATTCCATCACCACCTCCCTTATAGTTGGAGGGAAACTAGGAGAATCACTTGAGGGGATTGTATAAATATCTAAAGTTTGATCACACTCATATGAAGGAAAACAAGATCCATGATTTTGAGAAAAAGAAGTATACATACAAGAAGTAATTGATTTCTGATGGCACCAGGCTGCTTAACCAGCAGATTTAACTCAGAGTCACCAGATGCTAGAAAATAAAATGATCTACTATAATAGGACCAACATCAATCCTAAAACCTTACTGCATTGAAAAATATAGTCCCATTGGGCATGCCAAAACTATTGACACGCACGGTGCTACATTGGTGGTTCCTCTACTGTAACAAGATCAGCGAGTAACCCTGCAACTTTTCTAATTAAGAACTTGGAGTCCCACCAGGCGTGCCAAAATTGTTGACACTAGAAAATGCACCCAGTTGGTAGGAAAATAGATTCCTACCCTCTCCCCGCAACATGGAAACTCCTCTCTCGCCTATGGGATGCCAAAGTAGGAGAGGAGAGTCTGTAGATATGGGCTAGTTCCCTCTGATGTATCTTGTTTGTTTCAGTTAGTGAAAAAATATAGATATATAGATATACTGGGGGGGATGAAAAGAGAGAGAGAAAATGCATGAAAACAAATAGCCTACTCTAAAAGAGGTGATACACCAAAAATGAAATGACCTTCCCACCTCCACACTCAGGAGCAAACAAAACATACATACGCTTAGATTTGGCAAAAAAGACCAGGTCTCTGGGATGATAAGGAGGTTATTATGGAAAGCATAGGAAACAGGGACTCATCGAGGTACTGAGAAATACACACTGTAGGTGACCTCACCTATTCTATACCTCCAAAATAGAACTCTACTCCTGACAGCAGTAGACAGTGGCACTTTGTAGATCATAGGTTTGTTGGTGTTGAACCTGTGAGAGCGTTAAGAGAAAATGACTGGACATAGACCAACATTTAATGCATACTCTGCACAATCCATCCAAATAGATGTAAAAATATCTTTTATTGACTCAGGTAAAAAATTTGGAGAGTAGTGCTCTTTACAAAATTGGGGAAGATTCTTCTAAAATGACCAAGTTTGTGTATATATAGGGAAAGAGCCAAGAGGAGTCAAGGGGCAACTTGAAACTCCATTGGGAAGAGAGAAAACACTGTTGATGACATCACAAGTCTACCAAGACCATGCTTGTTGCCTCGTTTTACATGCTAGTCTTCTCCTCTGGTAGCTGGGCAGGTTTTTTCCTATGCTCTGCAAGGCTTTTTTGCTGCCTACTATTGTGGGCGGTGAATTTGCTGCCCGCTATCATGGACTTCACGCGGGACTTATGCCGACGTCGGCTGATAAGCTGCTGACTGTGACAGTTTTGCTAACGTTGGCTGAGTATGATGTTGACCACGGTAGTTTTGCTGACGTCAGCCGATGTTAACAACCTTTTTTCCACTGGCTGCTTCACGCGGTGATTTTTCTGCCCTCTACATGTGTGTAGGCAGTCTCTTTTTACCCGCAAGTGTTGTGGGTGGCAATTTTTCCACCCTCTGCATTTTGGCTGTCCTTCTTTTGCCTTAGTGTTAAATGCCCCAATTTTTTCCTCTCCTCTTTTGTGAACATTTGAAGACTCTGCCTTTTGCTACCGTGATCGCTAATGAATGAGGCCGATGAGCCAATGCTTTGAAATAGAGCTGTTGAGCCCTGAAGGTGGACCTTGCAACCAGAAATTAATTGGGCATGCAAAGCAAGTGCAAAAGGTGACCGAGATTTTGCTTGAGGGGAAAAATTGGGTCAACAGGACCCAATTAACCTCACTAAACTCCATTATCCTCCATGCACATCCTCAAGGGAGATGTGAGCACTTAAAGTTGCTATATCAAGCTCTTCTTTACGTTCTTATAGGCTTGAGTTGTCTTAAAGCCCAAAAGTAGAATTTTCATGATTTAATTTACATATTAATAGTTAAAAAACATCTTTTGTTCCCTCATGTGCATTATACAATCCATTTTATTTATTTCCTAAGGCTATAAATGAAAGTGACCTATCATTTCAAATCTAGGCTTAGTCATGCCTGGTAGGCTTAACTACAAGTTTGAGGGTCTAGACATCCAAGATGGGATTCATCCTTATATGGGACTTAAAAAACCACTTTACCTCATTAAAATGTTAACATGTTTCCTCTCTAAATATTTAAGGCTTGGATCAACTCAAGATACCTAATTTCAATGTGATTTTCCTTTTCAAGCACCTATAGGTGCACCCTCTAATAGTATACTATGTGTTTTTATAATGTATGATTTAAAACCATGTAGATGATTTGGGTAATGAAGATAAAATGAAAGGAAACAACACTTGAAACATGGACACAAACTAGATATATCCTTTCACACCATTACCAAGACCTAATGGCATTGGAAGTGGTGGGAAACTACCAAAAAACATAGAAAGTATCTTCTCTTACAACTTAGATACTTAGCCCACAAAAAAAATTTAAAACATTAAACCAAACATGGGAATCATTTTAGGATTTATTAAACATAATATGGAAACAACATCAACAATTATATTGTACAAACTTATCTAAAACAAGGCAAAACCTATAGAGTGCATAGATTAACAAGTAAACTACATTATATAACTTCTTAGGAATGGTTCATAAATCACAAGAAATAATTAATATGAAAAAATAAATCAAATATAATTTTATTAAGTTTATAATACACCCTCAAGATCATTTTTATTGAAACCTCTACTGTCGACCATACCGGGTACAAACCTGAAGACCAATTCTACTTGCCAAGCATAGTGGAAGGTAAGATAAGTGGTTTTATTCATTTATTTGATATTTTAATTAGAATTATCATTGGGATGAGTGTATGGAATACCAAGTTACATTCTTAAAATGTCATCAAATTTATAAGTCTATACAAGTTTGTACACCTCATTAAAACTCCTCTTTTCTCTAAGAAAATTACCCTTTTTTTGAGGAACCTTATAATTTTAAGATTATAATATTTTAATAAGTCATAATAGGACATATTTCATTTGATAATCTTTTTAAACCTTCACATTTCTCAAGGATTCCATACAAGTCATTAAATGGTCTATTTTGACCCCTAAAATGACTCAAAAGTACATATTAACTGATAAGACTAATTACCAAGGCTATTATAACATCAAATGATAGAAATTAATATATAATACACCTTATTAAATAATAATAAACCCAATATACACCTACAAAGAATAATTTTTTTACCTATAGGGGTTCCAATTTGACCTCCAAGGTCAAAATTGGTCAATAGGTATCTCTTAAGAGATATCTTCCAATTAGGTACAAGAGTGGATTTCTCCTTCAAGGAATAAGTGTAATTTTAATTTACATATAAGGGACTAATGGGTGTTATTTTGAATTCCCTTTTAATAACTTCAAGGTATCTCTTAGGAGATACCTTTCAAACATGAACAAGAGTGGATTTCCCCTTCAAGGTATCTCCAAGGAGATACCTTTCAAACAGGTACAAGAGTGGATTTCTCCTTCAAGGAACAAGTGTAATTTTCATTTATACATAAGGCAATAATAAATTGAAATATTTAAGGCCTTTTTAATACCTTCAATTTATCTCCTAGGATATACCTTTCAAATATGGAAAAGAGTGGATTTCTCCTTCAAGGAGAAAGTAAAATTTTACATTACATGAAAGAAACTACTTGGTGATATTTTTAAGTCCCTTTTAACACCTTCAAGGTATCTCCTAGGAAATACCTTTTAAACATGCACAAGAGTGGATTTCCCCTTCAAGGTATCTCCAATGAGATACCTTTCAAATAGGGACAAGAGTGGATTTTTCACATCAAGGAACCAATGGAATTTTGCTTTACATTCAATGTAACTCCTAGGAGATACATTTAAAACATGGATAAGAGTGTATTTTACCTTCAAGGTAACTCTTAGGAGATACATTTCAAACATGGACAAGAGTGGATTTTTCCTTCAAGGAACAAGTAAAATTTTCTTTTACATGGAAGGCACTACTAGGTGATATTTTGAAGGTCATTATAATACCATCAAGGTATCTACTAGGAGATACCTTTCAAACGTGTACAAGAGTGGATTTCCCCTTCAAGGTATCTCCTAAGATATACCTTTCAAATACGTACAAGAGTGGATTTTTCCTTCAAGGAACAAGTGAATTTCCTTTGCATGAAAGGCATTACTAGGTGATAATTTTAACGACTTTTTAATACCTTCAAGGTATCTCTTTAGAGACAACTTTAAAAAATGTATAATATTATATTTCCCCTTCAAGGTATCTCCTAGGAGATATATTTCAAATAGGGACAAGAGTGGATTTTTCCTTTAAGGAACAAGTGGAATTTTCCATTACATGGAAGGGACTACTAGGTGATATTTTAAAGGCCCTTATAACACCTGCAAGTTATCTCCTAAGAGATACATTTAAAACATGCACAAGATTGGATTTCAACTTAAAATTATGGTCACTTAGATGTCAAATTTAAGATAGTAAAGACCCTTATAGATGAATTTAAAATTGATGGTCATGCACCCATCAACCTTAGGGCCAAGTAGAAAAAACGGCCAATGGTGTTCAACTTTCACGATCAAGATAAATTAGCAACATTGATCTGGGGAACATAATCTTATGATGTGAAGTGAAAATATATTTTTAAGTGGAAATGGTCATGTTTTCAAACATTAGTGGATGAAGTGCCATGAAAGTTCCATGAAAGTGCCACATAGACACCACAAGGATGCCACATGAACAAAAACAACAAATGTAATGATATTATGGGAACAAAAAGGTGAAGGTATAAATATATGATCCAAATTATAATCTAAGCCACAAAACTCACTTAAGTGTGAATATCCATTGTCATTAAAGCTATATAAAATCCCTAACATTTTAAAAAACCCTAATTCGATCCTAAATTGATCACAATTGAATCCAGGAGATCAAATCATCATCTTAAAAAGTGCAATTGAGTCTAGGATTGAAATATGCACCACCAATGAGCAATTTGAACAAACTTATAGCCATGGTAGCTAGATAAGCTGCATATCTCTATTTGACCTCTGCAAAGGGGAGAATATTAAAAGACATAATTTGATGTAGTAGATTTAAACATGGAAAACAATAATTGGTCCAAACTTTTATAGATGGTTAGATCTACTTGTCATTCCAAAGGAAAATGAGAACAACACATCAATTAAGAGGAGGTATTATGACCTATTTGTTGTTCAAATGATAAGCGTTTATCATTCTACAACAAAACTAGAGGTACTTCATTACATAGATTTTTTGTCCCCTATTTTCAAAGAATGCAAGATTGAAAAAGGCATGTTTGTCAATGAACTTACTACAAAAGTATATCTTATATTCCTCCCATTGCTTTTTAGAACTACTACAAGTTTCCAAAGCCCCAAGTAGATATAGCCACAACTAATAATTGGGCTAAGGAAAATTACCTAAAGACCATCCTCACACCATGGTTATATTATGGGAGTCAAGTATTCTCAAAATTCAATGGCAACATTCCAATCAACTAATTTAGTATAGGGATCAAGATGATTATGAATTTAATGAATAAGCTATGTGAGAATCCCACCACCACTTATGCTGAGAAAATTTGGGTTTCCTTGGTATATTTTATGGTTGAGAAGGAACTCACTCCTCCCATTGGTAAGGTTGGTAGCACATGTTTATGTAGGTAGATTTTTGTAGTCAGGAAAAGGACTAAGAAATAATTCTACATGATGTCTTACCTATTAGATGCCCCCTTTTACACTACCAAGATACCTAACTTTAGAGGATGGTCACCTGAGGGGACACATATAGTGTCCCAATTCTACTCAAAATTAAACATATTCAGGTAAATGGACCACATTCATTTCATTTGTGACTGTGTCTATCTAGCCTTGACTGAGGCCATAACTAGAAGTCCAATGGCAAGAATTAGTCCTTTTGTCAAAAAGTTAATTGAATCCATTGGTGACATATTTTTTTACCTAGATTGCATAATCATTAGGATTGATGGGACCCAATGCACCCAATTTAGGCTACTATTCAATGTGCCAAACAAGTTAGCTAAGTAAGAGGTAAAATACTAGATATACAATGGTATAGATGGTGTATATAAAATAAAGAGAAATGAACTATTACATACCATACTTGTGACTATTGGTAGTACTATGTTTTACCAATAGGAAAATATTCATGCTAATTCTAAACATAGAGCCTCTTTCAAACTACAACATGATGAACCAAGATAGTGAAATCCCCAAGGAAGAGTAGTGGGGCACTTGAAATAAAAAATGATAAGTGTGACATATGAACATATTCCTAGTGTCTATGACTTAATATACACAAAGGATGAATCCTTCATCGAAGTGTTGGAAAGATTAAAAAATAGCAACATTAAGCTAGAGGCTAGGTTGTTGAGAGAGTAGAAAATAAGTGATGATATATGGCATATGGGATCTAGGTAGTACCATTTAATACTAGGTCTATCTTTTTGACCCCCTCTAGGATAAACATAGATAAAAACATAAAGGCTTGAAGTAAAAATTGAATAGAGACATAAAATAGGAGATTTGGTGAGGTGGTATCATCTTCAACCCAACTTGAACAATCAATATCACCAATTAAATTAATTGATATAGTGGCACTGTATTTTGATGCCATGATTGATATGTTTGAAGAATCCTTCTATGATATGTTTGACTCCTTAAAGTCAACAAGGTTTAGATAAAATGTATTGAGCTAATATGATGGAGCAGTAAAAGGCTTACTCACCCAATGGTAGAATTTAAAGAAAAAAATTAAGGAACTAGTCAACATCTTGGAACATGATCAAATCACTAGTTTCAAGACCATCAACCTATCTCACTTGAATACAGTAATGGGATTGATTATAGTCAAGATCAAAGATTTGAGTAGCTGGTCCAAGAGCTTAGAAAGAATTCTTGGAGATGACAAAGAGCTATTAGATAGAATAGAATAATTATTGGGGACCATGATTTCTAAACCAACAATGATCAACACCATGTGTCTCATACTAGATGAATAATTTAAGCACATGACCACTTTGGTCATGCAAGAAGTAAGGATCAAAAGATAAGGCAAATCTGGGACATACAATAATAGGGTCATGGATATGATCCTAATAGAAAATGAAATGATTGATAAGTCAAGGAGAATTAAAGAGGCCTTAGGAATAAATTATAGGGACCTTAGAGACCTAGTTGATCAGGAAGATGAGCTTTTCCTAGAACTAGTGGTAAATTTGAGGCTTATTTATGATCAACATCAAAAGGCAGTAGAGCTACTACAATTGAAATAAGGGACTTCATCAACATAATTATCCTAAGGAAAAGTTAGTTAAGGATATTAGTTTCTTATAAAAAAATTAATATTTCAAAAAATTGAATATTATTTTTATAAAAGCATGTGAAATTTGTAAGCACATTGCCTATAGGTTAGTACACTTGGGAAAGTTTATTGTAATTCAATATGTTTCATTACTGTAGAAATGTTTTTCAAACTAAATCCCAATAATCTATTTTTTATGTATTTTTCATGATTTAATTTGTATTTTTGATAATTTTATATTGATTTCACCTTTATAATTTCCATATATACATTTATAATTGATCATGTCAATCTCCACCACCTCCAAGTTAACTCAAACAAGCTCCTAGTTTGGTGTTAGTTAAATCTAAGTCAAAACTTACTCTTTTTACTTAAAATTATTTCACTTTTATTTTAATTTTAAATCCAAAAATTACATTACATATTGAATCTTAAAATATTTCATAGATCCATAATCAAAATTCTACTATTTTGATAAACTTAGCCTCAATTTGCAGTAATCTTTTACTCATTTACATAAGTTGGAGAAAGGAGCTCATGAGTGTGTAATTGGTAATTTGTTGTTCATGATCAACCACACATAGCTCTAATATATTATTCCTCCTAATTTTTTTTATTTTTTATTTTATTTTAATCCCCTCTTGATGAAGAGTTTTAAGTTCATCATTGAGTGATATATCAAGGAGCTAGTTACCTAAGGATTCAACATTTTCCTAAACTAATTCTCCTTCAATTGATATCATCTTTGGTCATGTTCAAGGATTATTTTATTATGTATTTAATATAATATATTATATTTTTTCTTATTTATTAGAATAATTTTTCATTTTAAATTTTATTCACAAAAACTTTGAAAAAAATGTTTTTTCCTTGTTTCCTTGCATTAAAAAACTAGTTTCATCTTATTTTAATTCACATATTATAAATATCAAAGATTAATAGTATTTAAATTATATATATGATATATATTTTAATATTAAAAGTATATACAACCAAAAAATACCAATTTATTTTAGTTTTCATAGCACACATTCACATAGATAAAAAAAAACACTAACAAACTTACATGCACAAACACTAGGAAACCAAAAGAAAGTTTACATAGAAAATTTATTTTATTATTTAAACAGTAAAGAAAGTAATTATAACTTAGAAATAATAATTTTATACATTCATTAATCTATTCACATATCATTTATTTATATACAAAACAATCAAAAAACCAAATAGCTAGCATACTAGCTTGTATAGAAAAACTAGATCTTGAAAACTTAGAGATTGTATTTACACACATAAAATATAAATTTTAGATATAGTTTCACATTTTTATAGTCAAGATTAAAATTTTAATTATGTTTTAATTTTAATTAAATTTAAAATAAAAATAAATAAAAACATCCATTATTGTGCGTGTAGGTGAAATTTTTTATTCTCAAAAATAAAGGAAAAGTTAAAAATCAAAAACTCCAATATTAGTTGAATTTTTAGAATTAAATTGTATTGAATTTATAAAATATCAATAAAATAATAATAAATAAAATTACGTTTCATTTATTTTACTTCCAAGAACTTTTATTTTAGTATGTAGTGTAGTTTTTTTCAATTTTCAAAGCCTTATCAAAAACTCAAAACATTCAAAACTCAAAAATATTATCCAAACAAAAAAGTCTAAATTTTGATTTCAACCTTTCAAAATAGAAATTAAATTTTCATAAACCAAATTGAAACAAGAAAATACACTTAAAAATCTTAACAAGGTTACCTCACTCTTGGATGATGCTTCTTGAACAATTTAATCTACATAAAGTAGGAAATTTCCCTAGAGTACATGTTCCCATGCTAATAAACAACATACAATGTGACATTAACTCAAAACTTAGAATATAACTTTTCCATTTCGCTCCCATCAAAAATCTTATCATTGAAAATTTTAAGATAATTTACAATTGAAAATACCCAATAGAATCCTCAATAGTGAGGCCCATTTGCATCATATCATGCCAAGACTATAACATCCATACATCTAGATCTGAGCTACCCCCTTTCTATTTCTTATCCTTGAGTCTAGCCTCATCATATCTCATTTTATTTATGGATGAAATTGACTAGTCATAACCAAACCAATAGATTCAACCAATTCCTAAGGTTTTTGAATCAACAACCTTTTCAATTTTCATAAGCCTAGTAATCACCAAGAACTTTGTTACCTTGTACTTATCCATTCTGAGGGTTATTATAACTCCATATCTTCCTAGTTCACTAGCTCAAATGAGTAGTATCATGTAGGTGAGATTTTTTGGTATCATCATGAGCACCATAGTCCATCTGTCATTCAAGACCTTAGTCTTATACCTCAACCTAACCAACTATATATTCCATCCCTTCCCATTTAAATCCCTCATTTTCATCATTCTAACCAATTAAATCAGTATACCATTCATCGCTTTATCTTAATAGTGGTTGTCTTGTCTAGGCCTCGAGAAGTTATGTACACAAATTATAAGTATATTCATTATACTAATAATACTAAACATACAATTTTCATTATACTAGTATTAAAGATACTAATATACTAAATATATTTAATTATCTCAACCATTAAAGCTATTGAGATACTACATATACAGTAAAATAATACATTACATAGATTAGATACCTGATAATAAGCACCTACAAAAATGATATTGAAAAATGGGGTCAACACTTCCACAAATAATGCCAAAGTTCACCTAAATTTAGTCCATACAATAATGTTTTTTAGCCTTCAAAAGGGAGAGAGAAAAATATAAACTTAACCCTAATTTTGAAATGCACAGGAATTTTTAATTCTATAATAATTTAAAAGTTAAATGTTGTAAAATTATCATCATGGAACTTTAGAAATGATGGTAACGATTTATAAATAATAGGATCTTTCATAATAATTAGATTTTCATCCACATTTTTTGAAGATAACATAAGGAAATTGTCTTTAAATAGGGATTTACTAAGGTACTAAATATATTTCATTATCTTGACGATTTCATTATCTAAGCCATTAAAGCTACTGAGATACTAAATTTATAGTAAAACAATACATTACATAGATTAAATACTTGATAAGAATCACCTATATAAATGATAGTGAAAAATGGGGTCAACACTTCCACCACTAATGCCACAATTCACCTAAGTTGAGTCAATAAAATAATGTTTTTCAACGTTCAAATTGGAAAGAGAAAAACTGAGAGGAAAATGTAAACATAACCCTAACTTTGAAGTGTGTAAGAATTTTTAATTCTATAAAAAATTAAATTTTTATAAAATTAAAAGTATCATCATAGAACTTTGGAAATGATGGTAATGATTTAGAAATAATAGGATCTTGCATAATAAGTGGAGTTTCATCCACATTTTTTGAAGATGTAACATAAGCAAATTATCTAATAGGGATTTGAATCCTTAATTTGTATCCCTCCCAAGAATACCTTTGAGATAATTTAATTCACCAATTCAAATACCTATGAGCGTGAGTCACCTTTCTTGAACTTACAAACTAATATTTGGAGTCAAATTTGATGTCAAGATGGTAATTAAAACAAGTGACACAAAATCATACCTAGTAACTCAAAGACCTCTTGGGAAAGATTTTTGTGTGCTTATCTAAATTATGGTTATTTTAAGGCATAAGTAGTCTACCTCAAAACACTTAATACGTCTATACACACACACACACACACACACACACACACACACACACACACACACACTTTCCATTGATAGATTTTATCTAAATATATATTTGTATAATTTAGGGAATTTCATTCCAATAATATCAACAAAATCATCGCAACAAATTACACTTTATGGGTCTCCTACCATGGGCTTTGGATCACATCCAAGGGATCATCTAGATTAGAAAATGTTTAATAATTTTCTATAAGACCATAGTAAACTGAAAATTATAGAATTTCAAATGTGGAAATAGAAGTAAATTATCATCATGGAACTTTGGAACTGATGGTAATAATTTAGAAATAATTAAGCTCTTGCATATTCAGTGGAGTTTCATCCACATTTTTTTAAGAAGTGACATTATTAATTATTAAAAGAAATAAGTGGTGGTGGTATAATAGTAGGCATACACATTGGAATAGATGGTGTCTTTCGAACATATATGTCCACTTCAAATTTATATCATATTTCTAAACCTAAAATTCTTCTTGGTCACTTTTAATTTTTTTTAGACCATTGTAACAAAAGTAATTTATCCATTACAATCACCAAGACAAAACCTGATCACCCATAACTAAGCTCCTTATATAGAAAATACAAATGTCCCCTAATTGAAACCAAGGGAGTTATAATTTTGATATAGAGATTGTGGTAATGATTTAGAAATAATAGGATCTTGCATAATAAGTGGAGTTTCATCCACATATTTTGAATATGTAACATAAGAAAATTATCTAATAAGGATTTGACTCCTTAATTTTTACCCCCCCCCTCAGGAATGCCTTTGAGATAATTTAATTTACCAATTCAAATACCTATGAGGGCGAGTCACCTTTCTTGAACTTAGAAACTAAAATTTGGAGATGAATTAGACCCCAAAATGGTAATTAAAATAATTGATGCAAAATCAAACCAAGTAGCTCAAAAACCTTTTGGGAAAAGAATTTTATATGCTTATCTAAATTATGGTTATGTGAGGGCATAAGAATTCTACCTCAAAACACTTTAATGTGTGTGTGTGTGTGTGTGTGTGTAATTTCCATTTATAGATTATATATAAATGTAGATTTGTATAATTTCCAATAAAATAGTAACAGATTCATTGCAATAAATTACACTTAATGGGTCTCCTACCATGGGTTTAGATCACATCTAGGGTATCATCAAAATTAGAAAATATTCAATAATCCACTACAAGACCATAGTAAAATGAAAATTATAGAAGTTCAAATATGAAAATAGATGACAAATTATCATCATGGAACCTTGCAACCGATGGTAATGATTTAGAAATCATTTTTTGGCTCTTCCATAATAAGCGGAGTTTTATCCACATTTTTTGAATATGTAATATTATTAATTATTAGGAAAAATAAGTTGTGGTGGTATAATATTAGGCATGCACATTGGAATAGATGGTGTATTTCAAACATATATGTCAAATTTTTATCATATTTATAAACCCAAAATTATTCTTGGTTGCTTCTAATTTTTTTAGTGCCATTTTAACAAAAACAATTTCTCCATTACAATCACCAAGAAAAAAACTTATCACCCACAACTATGCTCTTTATCCAATGAATAAAGATGCCCCCTAATTGAAACCAAGGTAATTTTAATTTTGACATAGAGATTGACATGCTAATGATTTAGAAATAATAGGATCTTGCATAATAAGTGGAGTTTCATCCACATTTTTTTAATATGTAACATAACCAAATTATATCATAGGGATTTTACTTATTAATTTTTAGCACCCCCTAAGAATACCTTTGAGATAATTTAATTTACTAATTCAAATACCTATGAGGATGTGTCACCTTTATTGAACTTAATAACTAATATTTGGAGATGAATTTGACCTCAAAATGGTGATTAAAATAAGTGACACAAAATCATACCTAGTAACTCAAAGACCTCTTAGAAAAGGATTTTGTGTGCTTATCTAAATTATGGTTATGTGGGGGCATAAGAATTCTACCTTAGAACACTTAAGTCTATACATAGCATTTATATATATAGAATTTCCATTTATAGATTGTATCTAAATATAGATTTATATAGTTTAGGTAATTTCATTTCAATAAAATAGCAATAGACTCGCTGCAACAAATTACACTTGATGGGTCTCCTACCATGGGTTTTGGATCACATCTAGGGGATCATCAGATTTAGAAAATGTTCAATAATTTGCAACAAGACCATAGTATAATGAAAATGATAGAAGTTCAAATAAGGAAATAAAAGTAAAATTATCATCATAGAACTTTGGAACTGATGGTAATGATTTAGAAATAATTATTAGGCTGTTGCATAATAAATGGATTTTCATCAACATTTTTGGAAGATGTAACAATATTAATTATTATGAGAAATAAGTAGTAGTGGTATAATAGTAGGTATACACATTGGAATAGATGGTGTTTTTTGAACACATATGTCCACTTCAAATTTTTATCATATTTCTAAACTTGAAATTATTCTTAGTCCCTTCTAATTTTTTTAGCACCATTGTAACAAAAATAATTTCTCCATTGCAATCACCAAGACAAAAATTGATCACCCACAACTAAGCTCCTTATCTAACGAATATATATATGCCCCTTGATTAAAACCAAGGTAGTTGTAATTTTGATGTAGAGATTGACTAATGATTTAGAAATAATAGGCTCTTGTGTAATAGGTGGAGTTTCATCCACATTTTTTGAAGATGTAACATAAATAAATTATCTAATAGGGATTTAAGTCCTTAATTTTTAGCCCCCTCGTAGGAATACCTTTGAGATAATTTAATACACTAGTTCAAATACCTATGAGGGCAAGTCACCCTTTTTGAACTTACAAACTCATATTTAGAGATGAATTTGACCCCAAAATGGTAATTAAAATAAATGACACAAAATCCTAGCTAGTAACTCAAAGACCTCTTGGGAAAGGATTTTGTGTGCTTATCTAAATTATGGTTATGTGAGGGTATAAGCAATCTACTTCAGATGACTTTAATAATTCTATATATAGTATTTATATATATAGACTTTCCATTTATAAATTGTATCTAAATTTAGATTTGTATAATTTAGGGAATTTCATTATAATAAGATAGCAATAGACTCATCACAACAAATTATACTTGATGGGTATCCTACCAGGGGTTTTAGATCACGTCCAAGGGATCATCAGAATTAGAAAATGTTTAATAATTTAATACAAGACCATAGTATAATGAAAATTATAGAAGTTTAAATATTGAAATATAATTAAAATTATCATCATGGAACTTTGGAACTAATGGTAATGATTTAGAAATAATTATTAGGCTCTTGCATAATAAGTGGAGTTTCAATAGTATTTTTTGAAGATGTAACATTATTAATTATTAGGAAAAATAAGTGGTGTTGGTATAATAGTAGGCATGCACATTAGAATAAATGGTGTCTCTCAAGCATATTATCTTCCCACTTCAAATTTTTATCATATTTATAAACTTAAAGTTCTTATTGGTCACTTCTAATTTTTTTAGCACCATTGTAATAAAAGAATTTTCTCTATTTCAATCACCAAGACAAAACCAAATCACCTAGAACTGATCTCCTTATCTAGTGAATATAGATGCCCCCTAATAAAAACCAATGCAGTTATAATTTTAATGTAGATATTTTGTTATGAGGCTATCTCTTTATATGAAGAATTCAAGCCATCATAGATTAAAGAATTAAATGGTGATTCATATCCTGATAGTTTGCTCCCACAATAATTTTATATGAACTTATTTTGACATTGTCATGGGTTTGGAGTAACTAGTAAGTTTAATTATCAATTTACACTATTTCAATTCACATAACCCCTCTTACCCCCCTCCCCGCCCCCCACATAAGCTATATTAGTTATTAAATAAGTATAATTGATATATAATATATATCATAATATTTTTATATTTATGCTTGACATAGTAGGTTAAGACTATTTAGAAATGACAATCCAACATAATCGATAGATTAGATTCTCAATTAATTATCAAGGACATTGACACACATGATACAAAATTATTAAAAGGGACTAAAGGTCTCTAGGCATGTATATGTATGTAGTTGGATTGTATGTTAATTTATAAAATCTATCAATAAATGGAAGGATATTGTGCATTCAAATACTTCACAGATCTCATGAAGAATGACATGATTCACATGAAATTTAAGAGACTATAATGAAGATAAGATAAAACTATTTATTATGCATTTGATGAAATATTTTCACCATTACTACCTTCCCACGGTAAAGAAAAATAATACAATCATTTATAGTCATGACCATAGGTATGATCTTACTTATGGGTTTGTTGTAATAGGTTGAAATAACATTTATCTAATTATATTTTATCTTGATGTAATTTCATTCACTATGTTACAAAGGTCAAAAATGCAATCACAAGTATGGATTGAAAACTCTATAGTGCTTCACAATGTGCACAACAAATGATGTAGATTACTTTAAAGAGAAAATCTATCAAACATTAATGTTTGGGAGGAATTAAATTAAAAGTTACAATAATGTATCACAAAGTTGAAACCATGTATCACAAGAA
>JARHVA010006924.1:337500-352500 GCA_037957365.1 Torreya grandis | reverse complement strand
GATATTGATTATTATTTATTTGTTACTTATTGTGTGTGTAAAATCAATAAGGACCAAAATGATAAATGTTAGGATGATCCAAGATAAATTTTTTTAATAATTATAATCAAATAATCTTAATAGTGAATATATTTAATAGTTTTATATTTAAAAAATTACAGATAATCACCTAGACCACCCAAAAGGACCAAATTATAACCTAATAAGGATCTATTGATGTCTAAATTCTCTTTCCACTTGGAATATGGTGAGATTAAGGACCAAATAATTTAAACAAAGTTATTATAGCATTTACTAGTAATTAAATATATATGTTTAATGTTTGAGATTAAATTGGATATGATGAGATTTGACTGACATGATTTACATGTTAATATAAATTAATAATTTAGGATAATTATTATATTTTATGTTCCCATCAGATGTTAAAATCCTATTTAAGTAACCTCATTGGTGGAAATAATCACCAGTAGTCACATCATAAGAAATAAATCCTTGTTTAAGTAATCTTCAAACATGTGAAATTATGTGAGACTAATATCGTACTATATGAGAAATTAATCTTGTGCTTAGGTCAATGTAAATATCATGTTAATTTAATGTGATAGAGATTAAAATGGTGACATTTGAATGATTCATATTGTGTCATGGTGTTAATGACGGTATGTTTTAGAATTTAATAAAGAGTTCATTCTTGACTGGAATGTTATCATTTAGGAGTGACCTATTTTTTGACATATAAATAGACTATAGAATGTTTAACATGTTCTAACATTAGTTTCATTATCCAATTGTAAATGCCAAAACATCAAATAAAATGATAATCCAGTTTGAACTAAATTTGGCTTATTTGGGGATCAATATCAAAATACATGTGAATATCACCCTACCATAATGGTAGGGTTATTTTGGATGCAATGAACCTTCACTCCACAAGATTAATGGTGATTTTATTCTTTCGAGGGATTGTATTTTATATTCAGTAATTACTCTTTTAGGAAGTATATTTTTTCACATATGAAAGAGTCTTAATTTTAAGGAAATTATGATAATAGTCATGACATCAATGTGGAGTTGGAGATTCTACTATTTTAAAATTAGATGATAAAAATTTTGATGATGAAAATCAGATTTTAAGGCCTAGCATGGAAAATCTGAATCCTATCATAGAAAATTTGAAGCCTGGCATGGAAAATTTGAATCCTGACATGGAAAATTTGAAGCATGGAAAATGAAAAATTTTTTATTGTGAGTTTTGTGAATAGCTATAGCTATACAAATTTGCTACTTTGAGTCTTTTAAACATCTATATTTATCTAATTTTATGCATTTTAAACAAGTTGTAATAGTATTTTAGGTGAATTTAATATATGCAAATTCTATGTTTTATTACTATAACTCTACCCTCCCCTATTTCATTTTTTTTGCATGTTTATTTAGATCATTTCTAGAAATTTTGTTTGGTCAAGATTATCCCCATAGTCTCAATATTTTGTTTTACTTATTATTTTGTTTATTTCCCACTCTAGCCTACACATTCTATTTTTTCCATAATGATAAATCAGACTTAGGAATTAGTTGACCTTCCAAAAGAAAAAAAGGTCAAAGGAGTCAAGTGGGTGCATAAGAAAAAATGGGTAGACTCCACTAGTTGTAATTCAATATGGGTGGACTCCTTCTTTGGTTTATATTTTATAGAAAATAGTTTTAGAATAATTAATTTGCACATTTTTGAGCATCTTAATTATCTAGTGAAAATTAACCAATTACATAGATTTAGTTAATAAACCATGTAGTCCAAATGTCATTCCTTCTAAATAAATGATCATGAATAGTTACTCAAAATTCATCTCAATTGTGCATAAAATGTTGATCAATTACAATCCAAAATAAAATTTAGCCTTATTCATGATAATATAAAACATAAGATAATATAATAGATAGTCTCCCATAGCTTTATACTATGGCATTTACCAAAACAATTGACTATACCCCCACCTTTAATTAGGATTTGAAATTTTGGAGATGGGTAAATGAAATAATCTAAGGCTATAAGATGATGTAGAAATTTATTTTGGAATTAAATTTCATTAGAATTCAAATTTAACACTAATTTTCCTTTGATTTTCCATCAATTTTAGCTTTAAAGCTAAAGTTTTCCACCTTTTGACATGTGATACCTTCTGATTATTATTGAGGGATCTCAAAATACATCTTATTATGATGAATTTTTATATTGTACCACATAAAATCTTTCTATTCTTGGTGAGATCTTAGGTGGGGACCTCTAATTTTTGTTGGTTGTGGGAGTGCCATGCATCATTCTCACAAATAATCAGAGCTAGCATCAGGTTTCTTGTAAAATAAAAAGGTTCCATGATTATATAATATCCATTATAAGGACCTTTAAAATCAACATGGAAGGTATTCCAAGTCACTTCAAGGTATCTCCTAAGAGATACCTTGAAATAAATTTCCAATCATGTGCATGTTCAAGGTATCTCTTATGAAAGAAAATTCCAATAGTGTGTATTAGGGTTCTTGCAAAATAAAAAGGTGTCATGGTTATATCAAATCCATTCCAAGGACATTTTAAATCAACATATAATGTATTATAAGGTCTCTCAAGGTATATCCTAGGATATTCCTTGAAATTAAATTCCAATTGTTTGCATGTTCAAGGTAACTCCTAGGATATATCTCAAAAATAAATTCTAATATTGTGTATCAATGTTCTTGCCAAATAAAATGTTATCATGGTTATATATAATCCCTTGTAAAGACATTTTAAATAAACATGGAATGTATTCCAAATAAATTTGAGGTGTCTCCTAGGATATAACTTGAAATAAAATTATAATCATGTGCATGTTCAAGGTATCTCATATGAGATATCTTGAAAGAAAATTCTAATAGTGTGCATCAGTGTTCTTGCCAAATAAAAATTTGTCATGGTTATATAAAATCCCTTGCAAGGACCTTTGAAATCAAAATGGAAGGTATTCCAAGTCCTTTCAAGTTATATTTTATGAGATATCTTGAAATAAAATTCCAATCATGTGCATATTTAAGGTATCTCCTAGGAGATATTTTGAAAGAAATTCCAATAGTGTGCATCAGTGTTCTTGCCTAGTAAAAAGTTGTCATGGTTATATCTAATCCATTGAAAGTACCTTTGCAATCAGAATGGAAGGTATTATAATGCCCTTTAAGTTATTTCATAGGATATAACTTGAAATAAAATTCTAGTCATGTGCATCTTCAAGGTATCTCCTAATAGATACTTGAAAGAAAATTCCAATAGTGTGCATCAGGGTTCTTGCCAAATAAAGCTTTGTTCTGGTTATATAAAATCATTTATAGGGATAGTATAAATCAATATGGAAGGTATTATAAGGCCCATCAAGGTATATCCTAGGATATATCTTGAAATAAAATTTCAAACATGTGCATCTTCAAAGTATCTCCTGGGAGATATCTTGAATGAAAATTCTAATAGTGTGCATTGACGTTCTTACCAACTAAAAATTTATCATGGTTATATCTAATCCCCTTAAAATACCTTTGAAATCAACATGGAAGGTATTCCAAGGCCATTTAAGGTATCTCCTAGGAGATACCTTGAAATAAAATTCTAATCATGTGCATGTTCAAGGTATCTCCTAGGAGATATCTCAAAAGAAAATTCCAATAGTGTACATTAGGGATCTTGCCAAATAAAAAGTTGTCATGGTTATATCAAATCCATTACAAGAAAATTTTAAATTAAAATTGAAGGTATTCCAAGGACCTTTTAGGTATTCACATGATCTGTAGATACACTACAAATATTTATGCACTTATGCCACTTGTCAATTATGCCTTTACAATTAGGGTTCACTAGATCCTTACCTTGTTTACATGTCATTGATCTTGAATCCATGATTTAATGTGAGCCATTAATCTATGTGGGTCCATTAATTCAATAATCACTACTGTTCATTATATCTTCTATATATATGAAAGTGGACCATTAGATTTTCCTAGATCTACAATTTGAAAACAAATGGCTACTTCACAAGCTTAAATTTGATATCCACACAACCATATTTGACATTTCAATGAACATATTTGATGTCTGTGCTACCATCACTAGGATATTAGAACTTTAATAGTCATTCTCCATGGCTTGAATTTCATGTCTACACACCCATAAATTGATGTGTTCAACCATCAATCTATGGATCATAAACTCCCTAGGCTATTTATTTCAAACATTCTGATAGACATTTGTTGTGTGCTTTGTGTCTTGGCCACTTTCTCTAAATGAAATTTTTTACATCTCTTTTTTATTAGACAAAATTTCCATGGAAATTATCACAAGACAATTTCCCAAAAGTTCTTAGTCTTATTTTTGCCTTGGACAATTTATTATGGATAAAATGTCTGAAATATTTCATGTCTTCAAGATTTTTTATTTAAAATGACATTTTAGACCTCTTAGGACTTTTGTTTTGAGAGTTTTTGACCACTTTCCCAAATAACCATTAAATAAAATTATATTAGTCCCTTTTTTTAATAAATGACCCTTTAGGACTTCGTTTGAGATAATTTCCTAGAAAATAACCCTTTGATAAAATTTTATAGGACACTTTACTTGAAAAATACCCTTCAGGCCTTTTGTTTGGTCCACTTTGTCAAAGAATGATCCTTTAGGAAACATGTTTTGGACTTTTCTTTTACTAAAATTACCTTTATTCTTTACTATGGACAAAATTTCTACAAGAATTTATGTCTTTGAATATTTTATTTTGAATAAAATTTATAAACAATTCTTGATGCTAAGCCAAAAACTTGAAACAATTTCCCCAAAGAATTCCAACACTTAGCCAAATAAAGTGGAATAATTTCTCTCAAGGAATGTTTTTGAGTTACAATATGAAGACAACAACACATTAGAGATCTTAGTTAATGGGATCAATTTGAAACATTTGAAATAACTTACCTACCTCCCCCTTGTACATAATTATCTAGTTTCCTTTCCTATTTATGTGTTTCCTTTCCTTTGTTGTTATTTCCCTTTGTTTTGTTTCCCTTTTTGTGCCTTTTCCTTGAAAGAAGTGTCATTGGAACAAGTGTATTTTATATCCACCATGCATCCTTATCAAAGTCCTCCATAATCTTCAAAAGACATTCTCTAAAAGATGATTATCTACCCACTTCACCTAAAATTAATGTCAGATGTTCCATTTGGCATGATTCTCCATAACGATCATCACAAATCTCTTACGAATGGCTCTTCAAGTGTATACAACACCTTTATCATTTAAGGGGCACCTAATTTAGAATTTCTCATTATGATTATGCCTAGTAACATTAATGTATATGTACCCTCACCTCATATAAGTGGATCACTCGAAGCATTGAAATCCTCAAAGAGCATTAAGCATTTGAGAAGAGTAGAAGAGCTGAGCCTAGAAGTTGAAAGAAGAAGTGAGTAGAGAACCATTAATTGAATACATACCACAATATAAGAAGTGGTTAAAAAAAAATTATCAACAATGGAGCCTTATACATCTTCACTAGGAAGTGAGAAGTATACCATAGAATAAATAGACAAATATACTATGAGAAAATCCTACACTTCTACTCCCAGTTAGCAAAAAAATAAAGTACCTTATGTCAAGAAGGTGGCCAAAGGGGATTGCAAAGACAAATAATTGGTCACTAATTTCATATATGATATATTTTATCCCAAGATATCCAAGAATCCAAAAAAATTAGATAAGGTTCCCACACTCAAATGCTTGAAAGGGTTAATAAGGAAGAATATGATTCTTTCAGATGTAGGATGTGGGACTACACACTATCAAAATACATGCTGCCCTATATTCATTTGTGCCCCAAGATCATTTCCCTCTATGTGTAAATATATGATGATAACACTAGCACAATTGCTATCAATACCTATCTGAGGGTGAAAATTAGTGTAAATAGCATTAGGTAGATGCTCCAACTCCTAATTGACCCCAAGGCCAATGTTTAAAGCATAGAGGGCCTTCAAAGTGTCTAAAACTCCCAAGTTGAAGATAAGTCATACTTCATCCACTTCTTCCTCAAGAGTGACATTAATGAGATGTCACCTCTACCCATCTCCTTGTAAATCTTCCCCTCATAATAATTGAAAGACACTCTATCCATGTTGGCCTTCATCTCAAGGATGGACTCTAATGCCAACATCAACAACTTTTAGTTAAGGTCACTCTTATTTTTGACCATGATGCAGAAGGGATATGTGTTTAACATGGATTTTGAAAAATCAATCACAACCTCTATGAGGGATGAGTTGGATAATTTTTTGATGGTGGTTACCTTTTGGTACTCATCCTTCCCCTTGCATCTTATTCTATAACAACATTCCCAGTTCTTCTCTTCATACATCCAAATCAACTCCCATAATATATAAATTTTACCCAATGTGGTGTCCCTAGTAGCCATATTAACCCATGTCCTATCTATCACTAGGGACTATTACAAGTTCTTGGAGATCTTTATGGCTCTAGTTCTCATAGACTTCAAGATAAAGGCCCTTACATATAAAATGATGCATAGATAGTGTTCATGGCTCACCAAGAGTAAGGTCCCAACCAACTAGTTAGGGAGCCCATTTTACATTTATTTTAGTGCATGGTTTCCTAAGATAACCCTTATATCTCCCACATATGCTAATAGGAAGGAACCTAGCCTTAGATTTGGCTCATCATATTGATGCAGTAGACTCCATCTATGGAGTAGGAAAAATAAGAAGGGCTTTTATGATGTCCCTTTTATAAGAGATGACATCATAGTGGTAAAGAGGAAGTAGGAATAAATAATAAACCAAGCTATTAGATCTTGGCCTTGATTTAATAGATGATAGATGGAGCTATGATATAACTATATCCATAGCATCTTTGAAAACTACCAACACTCCCAAGCATTAAAACTATCCATATATAGAATAGAGGAAGTCACCCATGAAGGAAATCCTCCAAAATTATGTGGATCTATCATAGATATAATTAGATGCCCTCAAGCCATGGGAGTCCTTTTATGATGTGGTCTAGGCATATGACCTAACTAAAAAATTGTTGAAGGGGATGAAGTAGCTCACCTAGTTAGATTAGAGTGAAGAAAACATAACTACTTTCATAAAATATAGGTATGAAATTTGGAATCCATACTCCAATATTGATGCTAAATACATAGATGAGACCTTCAAAAGGATTTGGGATGAGCATCATCTACAGGAGGGCTTAGTAAAAGTATAATCCTCCCCTGAGATAGTAATAAGAGGAGAAGATGAAGAATAAGAAGTGGGGGTTACACCATAGTATAAGGAGGAAAAAATATTGGAAGTTTGAAATCCTTCAAAATAGACACCTTCCTTGTACCCATACCTTATAAACTCATAATAGCAAAAAACCCCTCTAGGTACCTCATGACTAGTTCACTCTAGTACAAGCAGCTTGAGGCACCCAATTTAAGCCCTCCACTGGAGCCAGTGTAGAAGAAGATTCACTTAGTAGATCCCTCTCTTTCCACATATGTCTCCCTCATTACATCCACATCTTCATCCAACATCTTTCCTCAATTTTTATCACACTATACTACCCAACCAATTAATTCCACTCTCCTCTTCATCCACTCAACCCACTATCAAATTCTCGCCACTTTCTCCTATAGTTCTGATCTCTTCCTACTTGCCCATTTTGATCCCTTTGCCTTCATCATCCAACTCATACTATATCATGGTGTAATCACCATTCACCCCATACCATGACCTATGACATTTTTTTCTTCCACCCTCACTCTCAATTCACTCCCCTTCATGGGGTAGGGTCCACCACTTCACACCAGTAATTAAGCATTCCATTCATACTGCCATAGAGAATTCCCTTTGTAAGGGAGAGTATTCAAGTGTTAGAGTAGTACCATCAGTAGATGGAATCATCAAGTACCATGAGCTTGAATGGAGAATAAAAGGGGAAAGTAGGCTATGGATACTACATAGACCTATATGCAATCATTATATGACCCTGCACAATAATCCCTTATGATTGGTCATGTAGACACTCAAGTAGTTAATCCCCAAGGATAGATGTAATTGGGGCACTACGCCATACAAGATGTTGGCCTTACTATTATCCAAGTTAGACCCACTAATAGGTTTGAGCTAATGGAGGAAACACACAAGTCAATAACCATGGACTACATCATGGTGATCCGATATCTAGAAAAGACCAAGCTAGAACTCACTAAAGTGAAGGCTACAATCAACTACCTCAATGTTAATGCTAAGGCTAAGGATAAAAATCTAAATAAATCAAGGTCCTACCTTTAGAAAAATATCTCTAGTGAGAGCTTTTAGGTAGAAGCCAACCTACAAGTGGTCATAGAAACCAAGCTACAAGAAAAATAGATTGAATTAACATAGACCCACCAATAACTCTTATATTACAATCAATATTTCAGACAATTTCAGTAGTAGTTACAACAAGAATCTTTGGTCAAGGACCAAGAAATTGATAAATTGAATAATGACCTTACCACCCATCCACAAGTCATGGAGATCCTCCCTATGGTTTACTAATTATACAAATCTTCCTAGGAGAGGATCAAGGCCATGGATGTAGACATAAACTTGGCCCTCACCTTCATTATAGACTCACAAAATATAAGCTCATAGGTGAGTGCATATATTGATCAGTTCATTACCTTCATGGCTCCCAAGGTCCTAAATTTATAGCTCCTCATCTAAAATATTTACGGTGCTTTAGATGAAACACTACAAGCAGTGGTGTTAGCTAATCAAAGGTAGGAAATAAAAAAAACCATGATTTTATAGGTTGTAATAAGGTAGCCAACAAGTGTAAGGAATTCCTAAATGCCTTATAGTAGGTGGTCTAAGATAGGCGGGGGAACATTGAACAACTAGTCTTGTATGCACTAAATTATGCTCACCCCACTAGTTATAATAATTTTTGGTAATTTAGTCTAAATCCCATATTTCCTAGCTATATTAACTAATAGCCTAATATCCATAACCCATTTATATATCATACATAACCTTTACCCTATCTTAAAATAAATAATACCCTCACTAAACCCATAATAGACCCTATTACCTACTAGCCTATTTGTTAAACCCACTAACAAATTTTAAATTCAAAAATAATCCACCTACCCACCCACCACCCTATAGTATCCTCTCTTAAAGCCCTAAACCCTATGGGGATATTTCTAAAATTAGAGGATTATATAAACTTTCCCTAGTCTATCCCCCTTCTCTATAATTCTCTAACTCTAGATATTTCTATAGAATTAAAAATTTTGTGGAAATTTCCTAGCCCTTGATATCAATGGCCCAAATTTGAATACAGACCATTGACCTTTCCCTCCTTACCTATAAAATCAAGTTCTCCCTCTACCCTTAAACCATATAGTAAGCTTATAACAAATCCATGTCCATTTAACAACTTAAACTTATAAATCCATAACCAATCCATGTCCAAAATAATCATTGAATTAAGCATCCATTATCAACATATCTAATCAGGAATCATAGTGTTAATCTCTATCTAATAATTCAAGTGCAAGTCATATAATGGAGGTATGAGAAGGTGAAAAGAATGGTAATCATGTTTAATTTGTTTTGATTTGCCTTCTCTATCCATTTCTATTGGTGTTGCCAATTGCTAGGCTATATTGCTAATTTTAATAATATTACATAGAGATGAAATGTGGTACACATTATGGCAACCATGATGGGACATATTCCCCTTTTAATCCATTTTGCTTGTTAGTTGTGTTTTTACTAACCTACAGGTCTAATTGGATCAAAAAAAAATTGAAAATTTTCAAATGTTGTGTATATAGGTCTCAGTCATGGGTTTACTTTGATAATTATGACATTATCCAAGCCAGTTGTGATATTGCCCCTATGAGTAGCAACTTTACACTAACTGCTAGTTATTTACAATATTTTATCCCATTAATAATACCATGATTCAATAGTCATGGGGTTTTTATGCTAGTCATGACTTTGTTAACCTAAGTCATGAATTTGTATGATCATCTATTTTAATCATGTAGGTTTTAAATTTTTGGTAATACTTTCATTTATGAATCATGAATTTGTTGATAAGACTTGTGGTATTGTATAAATCAATCATGATTTTGATTTTAATTAGTTTTATGTCCATAAGTGCCTTTGAAAAAACCATGACTTAGCAATTCATGACTTTGTCTCATAATCCATGGTATTGTGATTGTGAGTCACAGTTTTGTAAGAAAAATTCATGACACTTATATTTTATTTGTTTTATCCTCTCACCCCTGTATACTAATATTGAGTGGTTTTGCATAGCATTTTTATTTTTGTAGGGATAGCCTAGGGAGAAAGATAAAGCAAGGATTCTTCAAGTGAGATCCATATTACAAAATCCCTAAACTCAGAGTTTTGATGTTATCCTAGAGATTGTGGTGTTAGGGTCATGGATCACATTTTATTTGAAGCTATTAATATCTGCCCATTATCTTGTAGTATCTCATGAATTTTTTTATAATTTTATATGTTTTTAAAAAGAAAATCAATGATCAAAGGATTGAATTTAATAGCATTTACTAGGTGGTAAGCTCTAGGCCATAAAAATTGGGCATCATATAATATTTGTTTAAAGCATTTTGTTTGTGCAGGGACAATAAAAACACGTTAAGGCTAGAATATAGTCTAGGGACAACATGACATGAGTTACCATAAAATTGATTTTGTGTCATTGAGAAATTAGTATCTATTTTGATATTTATTTTTTTCTTGAACATATATTTCCAAATTGGTTTTAATTAGCCTATATAATTTTAGAAAAAACTGCTACTTGTACTCCTACCCTTAATAGTGATATTAAACTATCTAAACATGATATTGAAGACATATTAACAATTTTGTAATTTTGACCTAATATCCTTTTTATTTTTCCATTCTATTAGATATTGGTTTTGAAAACTAATAAGGAAGATTTAGAAATTAAATTTAAAGTCACCTTTTGGAAAATCTAATTCTACTCATTTTTGGTTAATATATCAATTTATCCTTGTGGTTAATTTTTTTGAAAAACATCATAAAATTTAATCTATAGTTTATCATTCCATCATTTGGATATAATAATTTTTAGTCATTTAGACTAATCTGTTAATTGCCTATTTCTAATTCATAGTGTAATCTAGAAATTTTTTTTTTCTGCACAATATCACAACTATCATTTCACTTATAGTAGCAGGTTTTTCATTTTGAGTCATAGTTTTATGGTTTATGATAAAAATGTGATTTTCATTTTTATAGTCATTAGTAGTATTGTCTATCTTATTCATGGGTTTGTCTAAAAAATCATGATTTTTTAATTAACCATCATGGTTATCTAGCTTCTACAAAACCACCACTAGCAAGTCATGGTTTTGTCCCCCTCTAGTAGAAATTTTGAATTATGTAGTTGTGATTTTGTGTTGATCTTTTGTATTTTTTGCATGAATTTTGAGTTACTCTAAGCCTCTCAGAAATCCCAAATTTCGTTTACTGATTAGGGGCTTTTCTCCTCGACCTCACCTTGTATCACTATAGGGAGTGCACTAGAGGCACTACCTACAAACCCTTCAAGGGGATCTACCCCTTGAACCCATAAGGGTAATTTTCCCTAAACCCCACAAGGGGTGTTTCCCCTTGACCCTACTAGGGGATACTATCTCCAAACCACCGTGTTGTGTCCCACTAACCCCAAAGAGATTATAGAGCCAAATAATGATTTTTAGGGTGTTTTATTAAGGCATATATGAATAACATCTTGTTTTTTATAGGGATAATGTTGCTAAAATCATATTTTAGTTCATATTTTGGGTCTAAAATTTTATTTTGTAGGTTAACAATTTTAATTTTGACCTAAACTACTAATCATGTGCTTGTAGGCTACATGTCAAAGAATCCATTTGGCACTTTAAAAAATCAAATTTTGATTATCTATTTTTGTCTTCTACATAGCATATTATTGTACAAAAAAAATCTTTGTACATATTTGTGTGTTTTTTAACTTTTTGTATCATGCCCATCATACATAGGTAATTAAATCAGTTAATTAATCATATCATATATTTTGCCTATTTATCAACCCCCTATAGGATAACACATGATGTGGAGTTGATATCCATGCACATGCTTAGTATATAAGGGTTACTGTCATGAATTTCATCACTATACACTAACAAAACTCTATGTTTTGGTAGAGTATAAAAATTAAGGAAGTTATCATTAGGCTAAGTGGTTGAACCCATACAGGTCATCTATGAAGGGAAAGAGTTAACTCTTTGAACTAGGTAGTAGACAACACCCTATATGGACTTTGGTCCCATTATACCTTTGTGTCTATTATGGATGCCTTTATAGATCATATTCAACCTAATAAATGGGACTTTAACCATAATAAGTATTTTAGTATAGTATTCAGTATTAGCTCTAAAGGAGCTATCAAGTGCAAGCAGGGTTGAGAGGGATCAGTCAATTATATCATGGGTCATCAGTCTACAACCTCACCTATGTAGCCATTAGATGGTGAAGGCATCAAGTTACACACCTTATCAATTTACTAATCATAGGGTTGTGACTTTCTTGTTTGGGTGTGTGTTATGCTAAACCTATGTTTTTTATGAGTTGAGTCAACCTTCACCTAAACTTACATACTTATCTAGGTCTTTACACCACTCATATTCTACATCCTATCTTCCTTCTTGTACATATATATTGTATATTATTATGTCATCATCTTACCATCTTGTATATCCTTATCATCCTTTTCTTTGTATATCCTTTTTATTATCTCATTTGGTATCTTTGCCTAGTCATTATCACATACACTAGTCAAGCATCATAGTGTATAATCCATTACCAACATCTCTAATCAATCATCATAGTGTCAATTTGAGTCTAATAATTCAAGTGAAATTCCTAGAATGGTAAGAATGTTTTATTTATTATAATTTTCCTTCTCTATCCATTTCAATTGGTGTTATCAAGTTTTAGGTTATATTGCTAATTTTAGTAATATTGCATAAAGCTGAAATTTGATGCACAAGTCTAAATGGGATTCCCATCCCCTATCTTGATAGATAAAAACATCCTCCCCAAGGATCAGATAAAAGTAATACTAGAACAAAAGTAGAATGATTAGATCATTTTTACAACTCTTAGTTAGTCACTTAATATCTCCGATGTGGAGAAGATATTATAGACGCTCACCCAGAATGAATTCCATATACTGGTAGTTGTTTAGGGCTTAGGAAACATCTCCCTCAAGGATATTATTGATCTAGATAGAGCCTTCAAGGATTTTAAAAAGAAAACCTAGCACAAGGAGGAAGAGTGGATACCTTTATAGGTGGCTCTTCAAAAATTGTAGGTTCTAAAGCTTTCCTCTTATTTTGAAATTTTGCTTCTATTATTCATGCACCAGAGTTATAGTTCTCTCATCTATAGGTGGATTCCCATGTGAGTTACCAATAACTATGGATTGAAATCCATGTTTTATTATTTTAGAGTAGATTGTATTTTTTTTCAAACTCACTTAGTGTAGCCAATAAATCCTCAACATCTTCTAGCAGTTCTCCTTTCAGCCCCCCCTTTTTTCAAGGACCTTTTTTGAATGTTTTCTTAAGTATCAGACTACATCTGCATCTTCTACATGGTAGCCTAACACTCATTTTACTTGAGTAATCTCTATTTTTTACTTTGATAGAGCACCCACCTAATACGTGGTATCCCTGCACTCATAAAAACAATTTCCTTTTAGGTTAGCCCACCAAGCAGCATTATTGGCTAGTTGGTAAATAAATGGGCCCCATTGAGTAGTTTACTTAATGAACGTAGTTTCAACATGTTGAACCCCTATGCTTATCCTTTATAAAATAAGTACACAACTTCCTTAGGGAAGTGTCTACTTGACATGAATCACCCCCATACCTATCTAGGATTCATTTTGGTGTGTCAGGATTTAGCATAGTGTCATTAGCTAGAGAATATTTAAGGGGATCCACTAGTTGATTATAAACAAGCCTGTACATGTGGTATCACCACATCCCTCTTAATCATCCTAGCCTTAACAAATATTGGTCATGTAATATCTAGGATTTGGAGGCTAATTGCACTCATGATCCCAAGTTCATCTTTTGGTTACAACAACATCATCATTGGCATAAATGAAAGGATTTCTAGGTGTCATCCTCTTGAGAGGCCATCTCACCTATATATTCTAGGTGATTCTCTTTTGGAAAGGTTTAGTTACCATTTTTTATTATTTTATATATTTTGTATAACACCATTTTAAAATAGATTAGGAGAAATAGAAGTTAGCATTTTTCCATTCTTTGACCTTAATAGGTGCCACTCACAGGTGTGACTAGATGTTTTGTATGTGCCCTCAAGGCCTTATGTATTCATTTCTCCATCTAAAAATGAAGATGATGTGATATTATTTATCAATTTTCATTAGAAATTATCTTTGTCTATCATATCTTTTCCTCTACTTTTATAGTATCAATATTTGCTTTTATTAAAGATCTTAATTCATGCTTTATGTTCATTTATGTTTTGTAGTGTTTAAGGGTTTTATCTATTTTATGCAATTATAGTTTTAAGTGTTTTAAATATCTCAATGCATCACCTTAGTTTTATGTCCAATATTATTTAAATATTTCTCTCCCCTTTTCATCCCCAACTTTAAATGAAGAGCTAGATTTTAAAATATTAGAGGTTACTTTATAAACCCTATACAAGCTTCTAACTTTAGGGGGTTGATCCATTTTATCCTATGGGTAAAAATGGTCAACATGTTTCATGATTTACTAATGGTGGCATGCTTTCTATGCCATGACTAGTTTCCTAATCCTATCCATTGGGATATGGAGTCAAAATTATACAAGCTTGACGTAAAAACTATCTCT